>JAAAKL020002435.1:0-26145 GCA_010016065.2 Carybdea cf. marsupialis auct. non (Linnaeus, 1758) | reverse complement strand
TGAGAAGGGAAGATTTGAGATGATAAATTTTAAGAGATATCAGGAAAATTAGAAACAATGTTATCAGCGGTGATATACTTTTTCATATCTCTGGTTTCCTTGCATATTTATAAGGGAAGAGGGGGTTGATAGCGTTCTTTTTTGAATATACCTTGTTTAAATAACATATTTCATCAACAATCTTTATGATCTATTATTAACAGTGGGTCTTTTCCATCTTGCGAGGAGCACTGGCTTAGATAATCATTGCTCCACACATTTGGCGATCTGTTTGCATCTTCTTCTTTTAATCCTATCTTTAAGCTCTCTCTCCCTCGTCTCTCTCTGTCTCTCTGTCTCTCTCTCTTCCTTCATCTTTTCTTTCCACCTTATTAGTAATAATGCTATACTCTTTTCCCTTTAACATCTATGATGGAAGCTTCCTTTCTACATTTACTATGCTCTGTGCTAATGACACGACCGTACCATATCAAATAACTTTCCCGCCCAATTTTCATTAATTCCTACCTACAACAAAACTAACTCCATTGAATCTTTTCTCGAATATTTTACCCAGCAGTACTTTCTTTGATCTATTTGAAATTCTTCCTTCATTTACCTTTACACCATATCTTATCACCATATACAATCATAGATATATATCGCATATGCTCTCTTTCGTATTCCATTTCAGCTATTGGCCACACAGGAATCGGTGCCTTAAAGCTCATTGAATCTCTTCCATACGATTCTGTTCTTGTTGTCAGCATTTATTTCGCCTCCTACTCAGCAGAAGGAGTGCACTTTTCTTTGCGTTGCAGAAAGGCTGTGTTTTATCACCGTTTGTCTTACTACCACTTGCACACTTCCTGCAGTTCAGATCAACTGCTGTCAGCTGCTTTTAAGGTAATGTCAGATGCCCAATTTTTGTTTCGCGACAAAAAGTCGGCGTATAACTTCTAGATTTAAAAATGAATAAAAGCATCATATACGGATTGATTTATTTAATTTGAGATTTTTTAATTCTAAAATAAAACCTATTGCGTAGCAGAGGTGGAAAGGTACACAAAAGTGTCAACATAATTACAGGAATACTTGCTTAATTTCATTCAAAATTAGAATTTTACTTAATTATTAGTGAATAATTTGATAAAGTTAACTTAAGTGCATTTTAACTACTTCATCTACCGCACAATTGAATCTCCGTGTGAAAGCAGGTACCATGAACAGAGCTTGAGCGAACGCTGTAGTTAGGAGTGGTGGAAGATATGACATTTGTACTAGATTTTGGACTGAAGAACTGTGTAAACGGCATACTAAACAGTTGTTTTTCAGAAGACGTATTGCTAGCTTTGAGATATCTTACTAACAAATAGTAGTAAGCTTTCTTCATATCTCAACTGCTTCCATTGGAAGATGTGTGCTGCCAGGTGGCATGATGACGATATCAAGTATAATGCAAGGTTTTTGTAGTCTATTACATAATGCTTCGAATCATAGTTTTTTCACACCATGAACTAAATTTCGTTGCTCCAAAATTCTGAACTGGATTACCGTCGAACTTAGGTTTATCCTGTACTATGAAACAAGTGCTTACAGGTTTATATAACATTAAGGAATGAAACTCGTGACCGTTGAAAATGCTTTGTGAGCATCATGATGTTTAGAAGGAATTATAAAAGACAGTCATTGGCTTAAAAGACTTATAGCAACTAAAAATACAATTTAAAGAGAAAAAACAATGTTATCTTCTTGTGTCTTATTTGACTTCCTATAACATTTGGGTCTTAAATTTTTGCTGCCCACTTCCTGTCCAGTCTTTACTGTTTGGCTTCCCTGATTGATACAAGAATTAGGAAAGTGCTTATTTATAACTAAACAGTTTTAGTCTATGCAACTTTGAATTCTGTTACTAAGAAGATTTTACAAATTGCAAAGGGAGGCCTTTTGCAAGCTTGTAGCTCGTACAACGTGCATATATTATCTTTGTCACCGAGTGACTGTAACTTCTCTAATTCTGCACGTGATAGAAACCCAAAAGTTCTCTAAAAATCTGCATACCAACTGCCATAGGACTAGTGTTGCCAATTTGGGCAAGAAACTGTTAATTGGGGGACTTTCAACTCTCCTTGGCGACCTAAAATAAACTATTCGCAACTGTCCACTTTTAAGCCTACTGCATACACTCGGGTTTCTGATAGGACCATTTAATGAACGATGCGAGGAGAAAACGCAGTTTGGGGAAGCTGTAAACACAATTTAAATACCTTGTCACTGAATATGTTCTGAAATTGATTTCTGAGGGGTTAATAGGCTCAGGTCTCTAATGATTATTAAGACAAAACAAAGACGGTAACTAACTAATTCAATTATTGAATTAATAGATAAGACATACCTGCAAAGCAAGAGCTGACCAAGAAAAGAAGATCTGGTATTTAATTTATTTACAAGATCTTAAAATCATATTCTTAACAATAAAGCGAGACAAACGAAGAGAAAGTAGAGGTCTTGAACTTAAGTACCCATGGAAAGCACGGTTAGAGGCCTTTTTAATGTATGAGTAGCAAGACAGACAACTACTCTGGACTGTTAAGAGGTAATGTGCAAGGAAAAATGTTACAAGGGAGAAATGGACGTGCTAAAAACCGATGATGTTACAGCTTTTTCGTTGTTTATAACAGTTTGGGCATATAGTGCCAGAGAGGTCAACGTCTGATTTTTTTCTATTTATTGTATATTTTTTTACTAGTTTTCACCCTATTCAATGCCGAAGTCCCCACTTGGAACGGGTTAACTTTTCCCCCTTTCAGATGACAATCTATTCATGCTTGCATATCAAATTTAGGTTATTTAGGTGTCTTTTATCGCCACCTTACCGGGATTGGCAATAGTCTGCATATACTCGTGACTCAAACGTTTATACAAGTAAAACGTAATATGTCATGGGAGGTCCTTTTGCAAAAAACAGAGACAGATATCTGGTCTTGTGAGAATTATTGCCAAATAAGCCAATATAGAGAGCTCTCTGACACTTAAACATCATTCTTAGTGACAGATGGCCCCACAGATTATTCCTGTTACATTTGGCACAAATAGGTTGACCTGCCATTTACTTACACGTTTGTCTCAGTATGGTCATTCCAAAGAATAATTGGCATTCTAATTTAGCAAAAGATATTAGATATGTCCATTCTAGAATATATAATGTCGTTAGAAAGGGCATTAGCTCTTAAAGGGCACTATCAAGCGGACTGTTTGGAGATAGAGGAAATGCATTCTAACCCGGAAAAAATTCTGAGGAACGCCTTCATTGATAGATTAAATACAGAAAGAACGGTCATTCGGTATGTTCTCAGTACTATGACCGTTTCAAAAATTAGGCATTACGAACAGGGTCTCACCAAGCCAAGCGTATGCGTAAAGGTATACAAACGTATACGAAGGCCTTTCAAATGTCCAGAGCAATAGCTCTTACTTCTATGGTAACATAAGGCTTTAAAGGAATGCATCGAGTAATTATGCAAAGTTGATTGGCAGTGGAACGTTAAGAAAAAACGCAATACAGGTGGTCAAAGAAAAGCAATTGAGTCATGATATGTATCAAGGAAGACATATATAATAATCTTAAATACTTAACCTGTGGTGGGCACTAGACTTAGTTGATGGTTTGGGCTCACTCCTGTGGTCGAAAAATTATGGAGCGCAAGCTGTTGTCTACCATCGATAGATGCCAATGTATTTTGAAATCTCACTCGTCTTTATAAAATCTAATATATGTAGCTTAGGTATGGCAATAACAAACTTGACGAAAAAAGAAAAACTTGCCCTCCAAAAAGTCTCCGTTGGAAAGTGATTGAAACGCAACAGTTGTTTAACAACTGCATAACAGCTACCATAGGAGCAGTGTTGCCAGTTTGCGCGAGCAGTCGCTAATTGGGAAACTTTCAACTCTACGTGGTGGCCTAAAATTACCTATTGGCAAATGTTAACTTTTTAAGCTACCTGTATAAACTCAGGTCTCTGATAGGATCATTTAACGAACGGTTCGAAGGGAAAATGCAGTTGGGGGTGTGATGTAGCTTGAAACACAATTTTGAATTCCTGGTTACTGAATATTCTCTGAGATTCATTTTCAGGGGGTTAATAAGCTCTTCATACTTGAAATTTATTTCTTCTGATAACACACCACATTCAACAGACTAAGCAACAACCAGATCGTAAACAATTTCATAAGGAAATAGAATAAAATCGAAAATAGTCTCAACTCTCAAGAGAGAATACAACAATCCATCATCAACGAAACGATGTTCCTCACAACAAAAAATCGTGCCTGGAAGGAAGTGTTCCCATACCTGAATAGTGTATGAGGGAATATTGCAAGATCCCATTGGCTATTTCTCGGTGGCGCCCACGGCACATATTGAGCTTATAGTGCACCGAGGTGCGACCGACAGCACAGTATAATACAAAAGGAGAAATATTTTTACACGGTAATGATATCGATTTTTAAAATGGCGGCTTAGAAGGCTTTTGGGCGACTTAAGGCAAGGACTTGGGCAATTTGGCGCATGACTAAACTGGAAACACTGCATAGGAGTGCAAGACCTATTCAATACTTGCGAGGCAGAATTTGTTTGCCCTCTATTAAAGTTTTGAATATTCGAGCAAATTTACCTTTGGAAGTTAAATATTTTCTTTACAAAAAATAATGCATACCTAAGTCAATTAACATCCCTTTGGAGTTTCTCTTCCTTTCTTAACGCACTCATTACTTCGCCGTTGGTATTTCATTATTTATATATCATATATCAAGCAAGATAGATGTGGAATTATACAAGAAATTTTGGCCTGAGTTAAGCTCATCTTTTATGTGGTTTCAGTAGCTCAATCCCAAATAAATCTAGTTGTACAAGAGTTAAAAGCGGCGTTCTTCTTATCACTATTTTCCATAGAATTCCAAACTGGTCCTTAGAGAGCGACTTCCAGAGCCGCAACTGATCGAGTTGTACAAAACACCGCGCAGATCGTAGGAAATATAAATTATCCTAACCGAACTCGCATAGATTTTAAGGTGCGAGAATTTATAATTCTTGGTGATCTGAATGCCCTACAAAACTATAATGTGTCACGTGATATTTGAGGCATTTACATAGACATACAAATTCCGGACTTTGAAAATCGATTACTTAAAACAAATGTTTAGTAGAACCCTGAGATTCGTGGTTGGTTCGTAGTCTCATTTTTCATAATTTGATAACAGTAACAAAAGCATCTTTGCGTGACATTAATGATACCTTTTCACCTACTGTTTCTTTCGTCTTAAATAAGATCGTAAGACAAAATTTAAATACGATATCGTAAATAAGCTTCGATATATACCCTGTTAAAGTTTAGGACATTTCTATCAGCTTTTTGTTATATTTGAACAAAATAAACAGTATCTACTTAACTCTTTCCATTACGGGAGAGAGAGGGGGGTGGGACTCTTTGTCCCCCAGCTCTAAATATCGAGCAAATCATTTCGAAGCTCTCTGACTTTCGCATTCTTTATTTTTAAAAATGTTGTCCGATCGATAGTTGTCCTTGTATACGAGTTGTGTTAGCAAAATGTTATTTCTTTTTGAATTATGCCTTTTTATTTTAAATTTAGCTATTCTCAGAGAGAAAACTTTTAAAATATATCTTTTTATTATTTTTTGGAAGTGAATTTAAGATGCAATGGCTTACATATAAAGTCTGATGCTTTTCTATATTATATTTTTAGAGTTGGCCAGATTCTTCCAAAAAATCAAGGTTCAGTAAGTAACCTAATCAAGGTTCAGTAAGATTAGTGTTCCTTGAATCAAAAATTCATACATATTTCCTAACTCTTTAATTGAAATTCTTATTTTTTCTTTCAAAGAATATCTGATAGTCCAAATTCTGTGTTTAAACCTCAGACGTCATTTATGCAGTACGTGTGACTTGTAATAAACAGAAATTGCGCAAACAATGCCTTACTTTTTGGAGCACTCTCTTCAAGAAATAGCTATAACTTTCAACAAAACTTTTTGTACTGTCGGCTCAGGAATCTTTAAGGGACAAGTAATTACTTTGTAGAACAAATTAAGAAATATAGACTTTTAAAAGCCTTTATGTCATGACATTAATATAACACTTTGATGTTTCCGACAGATACACGGGCGTTATTTCAGAACAGTGTAATCGTAGAAATACGCAGTATTAAAAATTCAATCCTGTTATTAACAGAGTCTTAAAGACTTTCTATAGATTTAGCAATACAGACGAGCATGTTTTATTTCTATATAGTTAATAGTAACGAATGAAGAGCATAAGTAGGGTTTAAACTTCCCAAGATGCTTTCATATCTCCTAAATAGTCATTAGATGCTACCACTTTTTGTCTATTTTGCAAGATCGATCTATTTTACAGACCAGTGCAATTCTTTTTTAACAGCTGAGCTATTGTTCCTTTGAACCGTCGTCATCAGTTATGTAATTGGTCAGACCCTGGTGTTTGCTTTTACTAGAGAGAATTTAAAATCCGCAGAAGCCGACGCATATATAGAACCTGTTTGATAGTGTTGCAAATCGTTGGAAAACAGAACATGATTGATGATAAACTAATTAAAGTGAACTAATATATCATTTTACAAAAGTAAGTTTGTAGTGGCATAATGTTAGTGATGCTATTTCCACTAAACAACATTCTTCTTCCCCTCTAGTAACCCGTTAAGTTTTCAAATACTTTTAGAATTGGTCCTGTTTGTATGTTTTAAAGTTTTGAAGGGAAAAAATCTGCTGTTGCCGCAAGGTAATACAAGCAAATCAGTAGCAAATATGTCCAGACCTGAACTTTCCTTAACTTTACAGAACGCAGAGTGGATTCACGTGATTTACACTTTTAAGAATTTGATTTCATAGGTCCATCTTGTAAATGAAAGGGGTCACTGTTGCAAGCTCAGGCTTTTGAAGCTCTCTCTGGTAACAACGATTTCTGCCCCTATCAAAACACCCTTTGCATCCTTGATGTCCCACGTCTTTTCCTCAAACAATATTACATTTGTAATTACGTTGCCATAATATTCAGTTAGTAAACATCTCTTGCTAAGACGGTTTTTGTTTCTAACAGAACGCTCTTTGCTACTATAATGTACGTCTAGAAATAGATTCGCAGTGGTCTAGTGGATAAGTTCCTTGCCTTCAGTTTAAAAGGGGTATGTTTCAAATCCCGGAAGGGCCAATGGTGATCTCAGAAAGGGCATTCGATCTTAAAGTGCTCCTTGCTCCAACAAGTCCCATGTATATGGGCACCGCTCTAGCCCCTGCAAAGGAAAGTGTACGGTGTTAAAACCGCATTATCAATGTACGTCTAGAAGTCGTACCCTATCTCTATGCAGTAACTATTCTAACTCGAAGCAATAGTAACAAACAATCAAAAACTGCAATCGTAAATACAACTAATGCAGTCTTGCAACTATTAAGTTGATGGCCTTTAAATGCTTGTTTACATTTCTAATCTTAACCAAGCATCTCACTACACTTTTTCATCCTATATTCCCTTTGTTGTAGTTGTGAGCGACAATAACAGTTTTAACACAAAACCCACATAAGACTCAGCGGCTTTTATAAGTTGAATGAAACAATCATGGACCTTTTTTGATATATTGATGTACCAAAAATACCTTGTTTATTGGAATTTGCGTGAGGCACTTAGTAATTTAGGAAACTTGACGAGACAAAGGTAGCAGAAAGTTTATTAGTTGTTATCAAAATACCAGATTTATCAAATGAATGTATTACCAAATGGTAATAAATAATAATAATAGAAATGTTTCTCTTTCCTAATTATCTTTAGCCTTTTTCTACCGATGCTAAATTCCTGGCAGACAATGATTGTTGAGGTAATGAAGTACTCTAGGAGTTTCATACCTTGGGAACACAGAGACTTTCAATTTCTTTGAGGACAAAACGTGGTATTTACATGTTGAGATCCTTCCCAATCCTAACAACTGTTCGATTCGTGTAATTAATATTGAGTACCTTTAAAGTTAGTCCATGTTGGCCAAACTAATAAATACCAAAAAAAGAACAAGCAGTAGTTACTAATAATTATGATTATGATTAATAATCATTACTATCTTTAACCATTGGTGGCAAAATTGTTGAACGTTACATACCACTATGCTATGTCCGCCTCAACGTTGCATATACGCCACAAGTAGATTACAAAGACAATATTTTGATAATTCCATACCAAAGATTATATCAAGAACCCATTAAATAAATGCTACTATATTTTATGATCTATACACTTTTATGGCAACTTTAGCGCACAGTATTATAATTATTTGAGCTTACTCACGCTTGCGCATTGTCGGGACACGATTGATATTTCAACGATAGTGTTACATCTAATCTACTATTAATTGTAGAGTCCCAAAGGTGAAGTTGACTTATAATCAAGAGTATTCATTGTTGTGTTACTAGTTTGAAAACAGGTTAGTTTTGTTCGAACACTGAACTGTTCCCTTTAAATAAAGAGAATTGTGTGTCATATCAGACGAGTATCCTCTTTGATATTTTGGAAGTCCTGGTTTACTGGGAGTTACCCTTGAATTAATTTTGTTAAGATGAACATTGGTAAATCAAGATTTAAGCCCTTCAGAAAGTAAAATGCAAATAAAAGTGCACGAAACAAAAATAGGATCGTTTTTAGTGCTCTGCACTTAAAATTATGTTATCTAAGAATCGCGTTTGTGATAGTGATAGAGGTACTGTCATGAAATCAGACTTACGTTAAAGCAGTGGACAGGGGGAAAAATTTCACGAATCCCAGTTTCTTATATTATACAACTTATTTTCTTCAGAAGAGAAGATTTGACATATCATATATCTATTCAAACATGAATTTCGTAAGTCCTCTCTTTTCTATAACTCTTTCTAGCTTCCAATGGGCTTTGGATGGGCCGGATGGCAGTCCTTCCATGGTCAAGTCAAATGGCACAGAGAGGCTAGTCTTCAAAATTGCGTAGAGCTGGATGCGATGTCCACCGGTGGAGTATCATTGGCTAATGTGGTGACTAGAGAAAAGTGAACTTTGTTGTCACCCGAGTTACCATAGCTGAGTTGGTAGAGCAGCACGGCGCAAATGCGTGGGTTTTGGATTCGAATTCTAGTGGTGACATTTTCACTTGTCTTTACTATCTCTTCAAACTGATTTTCTATCATCCTATTCAAGGTAATATTTCATTTGAAACACTTCACAATGTTTTTAAAGCTGCAATTCAATATTGATTTTGACAGAATTAATATAGGTTTAAGTACATAGATTATCTATCCATCTATGCTCACACTTTAATCTGAAATCTGAATGATTCGGATCTATGTTACATTCTTACATACTGTTTATCACAGAAAAGAACTCTTGCTCTTACTTACCCTTAAATCACATACGTATCATATTAACAGGGCCTGAAAATGGAAAGGATAGAGGTCCTTAACAGGGGCCAAGGTCCTTTCTGTCACCACCACGGTAAAATTCTCTTGGAGCAACTGCAAGTCGTACCACTTGTGGATTCAAGAGGGCACCATTGAATTATACCCCAAACTGTTTTTATTTTTTATTATATCACACAGATTTGATAAGTTCTATAACTTCTTATCACAATCTTACCATAATTTCTTCGGTCCATTTTAATGAAAGATACTAGTTGTCTATCACCTTTTAGGTGCGATATATCTTGCAAATGGAGGTGTGGCCATGTGTTATTCTAAGATGTAGGCGTTAGGAATTTTCACTATGTAAACAACCTTTATTATCATTAAACACTTTTTTTACCCATTGCATTAGTTATCCTGTTAAAAATCACATGTAAGTTATAATCATCTTACGGCGGCTTTCTGGACACTCATATAGTTCGGTTTTAAATTTATATAATATTATATTTAATTAGCAATTGGAAAATATTAGAATTGGATTTTTAAATATTAAGTTAACAAAGGATATCTCATCAAAGGCACGTGTTATTAAGGAAAAGGTTATAATGGGTTAGATTTTGGCAAGGCCAATAACTATAGAGCCATTCAGCTACTGCTAGTATAATATTGTTACTATCTACTCATGCTGTGCATAATTGGAATACTAGTTCTAGGGAGGCCTTAACAATTTACTTATCTACGTAGCCCTTTTTGCTAAAAACGCCTTATAGTCTACAATATTAGACCGAGTGCCTGTCACATATGGGAAGCTGTTTCTTCTTAAGGAGATAACGACTTACCACTGATCTCTATACAGACTGTATCGAGCTTCCTATTGTTTCCAACAGCGATAAACTGTGGTCACGAATACTAGGCCCTAGACGTTAAAATAGCGCGGGAAGGTCCGCCATGTTACGTAACATTGTTTATAAGTTTTGTTTGATGGGGACTGAGATGGCATCCAAGGACTGACTCACTTTCAGCCTGAAGATTCTCCATCCTATGTTTTTAGAAATCAGTGAGATTTACCAAATGAGCCAGCAATAAATTAATGGACTACAGCTGCATTTGTTATCACTAGACGTGTTACGTCATGTGGTATTATCATAAAAACCCCCAGTAAATCATATCTGGGGAAACGTTTTGGTTAGCGATTTACTGAAGTGATTGAAACTAATGAGTGTAGGAGGTTCTGTCTCAAGCGCCTTGATTGATATATCAGAACATATAACAAGACGCCATTAGATCCCACGACGAATTCAAAATCCTTCAAGGTTAGGCTCTCAACATCTAAGTGAAGTGCTAAAGAGAGTAACGTCTGAAGCAACAAAAGCGGTTATATCGTAAAATAATTAATAACTTGCTCATATTTTGCTCATATTTTGTTAGTCTAGAGCAGCTTTAACTGAAATGTCACATTGGTTGAGCTACAGCGGGAATAGTATGTTTTCATAGTGACTTTTCTCAAAATGAGTTTCCTGACTTTGTCAGCCTTCCCCGTCAATAGTTTGTTCCCCTGTTTATTTTACTTCTCAGCTCATCGCTTCTTAAACTTTATAGCACCCACTTCAATTAATATCAATTAAGGTGGATTTCTTTCTTTACTCAGACATCTAACGTCAGAACCCGCATAAACATGACAATACATCACTTCCACTACTCACTCACCAAAATGTTTGTTATCATTTAATGCTTATAGTTTAACTTGTACTTGTGTTCTTACGTACGGCCCATGTTTACTGCCCAAACATTTGGGCCTTGCATCCATTGTCCTATAAATGTTGCAAATCCTCGATCACTCTATCAGTTTGAACTTTGTGCTGACTTCCTTAACAACTACTGAAAAGTAATGGTCTGACTGAGACTAAAAAGAAATTTACAGAAAGAATTATAGGGAAGAAAGGGAACCCTGTTGCCCCCATTTGCTGCCAAATTGCTATTCCGAGACTTCTGTCTAAAGCTAACCTTAGGACTCTTGCTATACGGTAACACTCGTTATCATTTCTCTCCTGAAATAATTTATTCACACCTGTCGTGCTCAACGGGTCAGGAAGTATGGGAAGGTTTATGTTTAATGAGTTAGCAGGATTTTGACCTGGGTGACTCAAAAGCAAATTATCTAATTTATCTCAACACAAGTAGACACGTGTATAATCAGCGCAGCAACAATTGATTAATGCTAGGGAATTAGTCAATTGGAAGGAACATGGTTATACTATAAAGAGAATGGCTTTACCAAAATTAATGGGACTGAAAATGGGTGGTTTTAAGCTGTCCTCACTTACCACCATTCACAACATACCAGATTATTTTAATTACTTTAAGTCCTCCTTTGACATCGGTTCCTACGATCTGTTTTTAACAATGAAGACAAGGACTGTTTTTAAAATATCAGCAAAAATGACATTACTAGGGCCAAATAGGAACTTTATCAACTTTTGAGTCACGTGAGAGTTAATGGAGTACTTTACCATCCTACTAATTTTATTTCATAGCCTTTTTGTATCCACTGTAAACAAGTCCCAGGTCTTTTCCTGTTGTTATGTTTTGATAAGGGTAATGATTTGGAGGTAACTGTCTTAGGTATATTTCAGTACTGCGAGAGGGTCGTATTAATCAATAAGGAACAAAGAATCGTCTGTATTGGTTTATTGTAAATTACAGGAGTGTATTTTCTTCTTCGTACTAATGCGGCCATGGCGGACATTACGCGGTGAACCAAAATATCAAATGATGTAGCAAGTGCAAGTACACTGTGCTTTTTCCGAAGGGAGTTTCGAATAGGCCACAGTCATTTAATGGAGATGGGAACATGAAAGAATGTTTGAATGCATTCAATGTCTATTCACAGATTCTACAAGTTGTCAATGATGGTTAGAAACGGAGCATTCGAGGAAACTGTTCTTCGAGTAATTCGCTTAATACAGGATATCACTACGTGGGATACGGACAGTTCGTGTAACAGTTGTTGAAATGGTTTTAAACAAACTCATTTATTAGAAGAGCTTGGAAGTTGTGAACCTGAAGCTTGAGGATTTGACAGATATTAATGGATATAAAATGAAACTTTTAAATGGACTGCAAACTTATTTCAATACAGCCGACAAGGATTTTCGAGGACACATATAGGACGTTATATTCGTAAATCGATTGTATGAGGTAATGATATATGTCGTGAGGTAACAGAAAAAGGCCCTGTAGATAAGGCAGATGTCATGCGTTTTGCCAGCATAAGTAAGAAAAATTACGCAGAATCAAACTATTATGTAGCACCAGTGCCCGACGCAATGTTTGTAAGAAGTTGGAACACTTCAAAAGTGGCCGTTTTGTACCTTATACAAAGGAGGCTGAAGGTCAACTGTTAAGGGGCGAAAAGGAGACTAGTATATATGATTTACAGCACAAGTCTTGTAAGAGAGAAAATATTCAGACAATGCTGAAAACACTCTAATAAACGTTTTGGTAGATACTAGCTCGAGTCGTTCGTTACTGTGTAGATTTACCTTTCAAAAGATAGGTGTTGTTATTATGTTAACTCTGACGAATACACATTAGTAAATAATGATGGGAAATAGGGTAAATCTTGACTGTAGATGTTAACTAGAAGCTGTATTAATAGTACTGTCAGGAGGCTGTCAGGAATTCCTGGTCGTTCCTTTTAATGTTCACTTGATCGGACGCAACAAGTTCCGTAATTTTAAAAACTGGCGTTCAAGTAGGAAATGAAGTAGTAAGGTTAGTTAGTGATGGTACTGAAAGGATGGAGTAGATACGTCAACTAGCTCAGTGATGGTGTAGAACCGGCTCTAGAATATAGAAGGGCAGTCAGGCAAGTATCATTTAATAATAATGACGTGTTTTTAGGGTTGGGCTGCATTAAGAATTTGTTGTTAAAGGAAGGAGCCAATACTTTGACTGGCCTCTAGTTGATGGGTCCCTAAATTCCTTTGCAGTGAAGTTAAATAGCAGTTAGAGAGATAAGGTGCATGTAATAAAATAGAGCCAGTCCAGGTTGGTAAAAGCAGTTTAGTAATTATCGTATGTCTCCCAATTCATCTAGATATGGTGCGAAAGCACTTAATCGACAGTTAATAGGCTCTACATACTCTGCGTGGTCAAAAGAAGCGTCTATTTAGAGTAGGCCTAGGACAGTATTTTAGGAGCTTGTGTAATAGTGACGTCATGCATAATTAGGATAATTGTATTAAATGACGAGAAGTTGATATTGTACAAGACACGAGGTACAAGGTGGATGTATGAGAAAATGAGTTAAAAGCAGATGAGAATGATTATAATTTTTACCACATATACAGCGTTATTACAGGTTGGATATAAATCAAGCTTTCAATCAGATACAGTCGACTAAGAACAGTAAGAAGTATATAACGGTTTTAACCCATTTTGGACAATTTGCCTTTGGACAAAAAAGCAGTACATGGGTTTTTAAGGATGCCATAATTTAAGCACGTTGTGGATAACACATTTGGAGAGTCTCCCTACATTGTGTTTTCTAGATGACTTACTGATAGTTGATGACTTGTTAATAGAACATGTCGGGCAGGCAAGTTCTCAAGAAGTACAAAGAGCTGGACATCGCTTTTAATTAAAAGATAGTGAGTTTTTTGGGAAAGGGAAATAACACGACTTGGACGGAAGTTTACTGCAGATGTCATTTTACAGGCTATTCTGAACATGAGATCCCTGCAGATGTTACCGAAATGTTCCTTATTGGGAAGTTTCAAATATTGCGATGAACATGTAGATAATTACTCAAAACCGGTTCACAAGGTTTATTCAATTATTTTATTTTTGTTCGTGTTCCAATTACATACAATCCAATGGCGCATAAATGTAACTCCACTGTGCGGTTTATTTAAAAGTACCTCACCTTACGTTTTATTTGATATTACACACTGTTAATTCTAAATAGATAGTTTGCTCATTAGCTTGTACTTTATCTAGTAATTTATCATGACCTCTAAAACCTCTCATATCCCTACCTGCTCAAATACGTGTGCTTCTCTTCGCGGATGCTCTCTCTCTCTTCATCATTATCAGAAATCTTTAGTCGCAGCAAACCGTTGTAACCTCCTCTCATAAATACCTCCAATCTTTTCTGTTTGGAAATTGCCTTACAATCTAAGTGGATTAAATCCCTGTGATGTCGCAAGTATTGTCAACATGGTGATCAAGTCGTCTAGTGTTTTTGGAAAACGAGACACTTCATAATCTATAGTTATCTGGTGGAAGTAATTGACTTGTATTTTCAAATGGTAGTCAGTGATATCACTTCCCGTTTTGCAATCGCCAGTCATCTTCAAATTTCTTTAGAGTTTACTATCATTTCCTACGAATAGAGCCCCAATACAGGAGAATTCGAGGATAACTGTGAACGTTTCATTACCAATGACTAAATCTACAATTTTCATAAGTTTGGTCTTACTCACATTCAGCTGAAGACATACTAAATCACTTTCTGTCTAAACCTTTGTCTGTTGATGGTCAGTTCGCGGAGTTCTTCCATTGTACTTGTGGCTGTCAGAGCAACATCATCAGCACGCCAAGGGTTTGACATTGTTCTTCCAAGGCCTGTTACAAACCTAATAAAATTTCCAAGGCATCCCTCTTCATCTGTCCTGCATACAGAATGAAAGGATTAGGGTGGCAATTTAAAGCCTTGGCATACTACTGGTTTACTGTTGACAAAGTCTGAAGAACTAAACATCTATTTAGACTAGATAAAGTTTCCCAAAGTTTAACTTTTGTTCAAAACTAGGATAGTCATATGCTGGCTGTAACGGTAATCATACCACCCTCTAACTATTTGGAAGTACTACTTTAGTAAGTGTTCTCCTGAGTTGACTAAGTTGGCCCCTTTTCCTCTCATTATATCAGTTGGTATGCTGAATCTCTGCATGACCTTTCTGTTCTATACCTACAGCGAACAGAAATCCATACCCTAACAGTTTTTTTCCATGAGAATGTCAAAATCTGTAAGTCTTTGTCTTCAGACTGCTTTCTTCTTACCTACGATCTTGACACGTTTAAATATAACGTCAACTGTCATCTTCTTTGAAATATTTAATTTCTGGTTTGTGATGCATCTATTTTTCTGCTTACTTTTTATTTCTACTCCTGTAACTTAACTCAATACTTCGAAGTGTCACCCGTCCCTTGCAATGGTTGAAGAAAGAAAAGAAAGGAAGATCGTGGTAGACATCACACTCTTCAAATATACAAAGTTTAGAACTGCTGGGAGTAAAAAAATTACCCAATTAAGCTTCATGGATTTTGATGGCATTAGATACCGAAGACGCAAGTAATACGTTTGTTGAATCTTCATGAAAAGTGAAACATATTTTTCACCAAAATTCGTCTATCAAAAATCATCAATAATAGACCAATTTTGACCCAAACTATAGGATCTGTTACTTTTAGCAGAATTGATTGGCAGTTTTTAGTTCTATGCAGGAAGATGAACAGTTTATCTGTGGGGGAGTAGAAATTCAGCTCTTAAGCTGATGTGTAATGCAATCCACACAGTTAGCAATTGAGAGAAACTGTTATGTTAAGCCTGCGACACGCAGCATGGTTCGTGTACTAAGGAATCGAAGGAATTGTTTTTGATATTGCCATGTGTAAGGTAAGAGCATGAGTCGGGAATCTTACATTTTGTGCGGACCGATAGAGTAAATGAAGTTGGCTGACTTAATTAAGGTCACAAAAACCGGGATGTGATATGATATATTTTGACTGTATTTATACAAAAAATATATGAAAAGATATCTACCCCCTGACATTGTATCAATTGATTTATTTATTATATATGTAATAATCTTTATACAGGATCTTCGCATCAATTACAAAACAGTTTTTCATTTAAGTCCTGTCAAAGAAATAAGAGATGTAATGAAATTAAAAGTAGAATAACGATCTTAAAAAGTTAAATAAATAAATATATTAAAAGAAAAAGAAGATCATTATATGTAACTTATCCGATGTACATTTAAAGCGTTGTATTCCCCTAAAAAGATAAAATCACTTAAATAACAGGGTCACTTTTTTACAAAAGTCAGTGTAGTTCTTTTCGTGTTGTAACTCCAATGATAATTTATTGTATTCATCGGCTCCATTAAAGCAAAATGCTCTCTTGGTACTTTGCAACTTTGTTTTTGGTATTAGCAACAGGCACCGACTGTTTCGTGTACTGTTGTTGTGCTCAATCAATTGGAACTGATTGTTGAGGGGATACGTTCCATCATACCTTTTTCTTGTATAATTCTTGTACTTGAGTAAGACTACTATTCTCTGTGCCCGTCCTGTGATGGTTGATAACAAGGTAACATTGACAACATGTTGATGACATTATCCAACTCCATGACGTACTTGTTCAGATGTCAAATCGAAACAAGTAGCTATATATACAAAGACAAGAAAGAATTTGGATAGATTTTACGGCATGCCACTACTTTCTTGTAAACTTCTTCACGGACTGCAGGTTGCCAACACCTGCATTATTGTAAGCGTTTCTGACGATCACAGTTATGTCTCAATAACTTAAAAGGTTTCAGAAACGTATCTCAGACTTTGCCTGGTTACACCATGGTATGGACACGTGTTATTTCACTTGCAGGCAATTTTTGTAAGCATCAACTTGAGTTACCCAAATACCGTAATCAATTCAGTCTGTGGTTATAAGTTTAATTTAAATCGTCTTCAATAATTGAATGTCACGTCTATGGTCTTTTGTCATACGAACACGAGAAGCATAGAATACACTATGTTTTTAAGGACCACCTGGAACAAATTTCTGAAATATTCAAAAATTCTTCAGAGTCAATTTTATTCAGTAAATGTTTTTCGCCTTTCTCTCCTTGCATTGCAAACAAATTTCTATTCCATAAAATTGTCACAGAAAACCTGGAAAATACTGCACTTCAATCCAGGTTATAGCTTAGAAGACAATATATTATTACGATCACTTTGAGTCTCAAATCAACTCAATGCCTAACAGTGTAGAAGCTCAAAAACTCGGTCTAGTTCTTGCATGCAACTTGGTGAAATATTTTCTTTATCCTTCTGAAATGGAAAAAGTAAACAAACAGGTTTCGAAATTGTACTGCATTACTTCATGCACGTCAAAGTTAGAGCAAATTTATGTATCACCCCAACCGATCCTTCATAGCCCTCAGTGCAAAGTAAGCGAAGTAGGACTGCGGTCGTTTGGTAAATATTACCTGGACCAAGCTGGAGAGGTCAACAAACCTACCAGATACTTTTGAAGCCAACTTTTTCCTTACATATGTCAAATAGCAATCCGTATACCACACAAACACATGCTAAAACGTCATCTGAAGACTATTGAGACATAAATTTATATATCTCAGATTTTACCATTGTTTCTATAAAAGAGCAGGAATTGTGGTAAGCCCTTTAAACGTCATTGCTCTAAAGAAAGTTGCTCATTCTTCCAGATCCTCTGTCGTACCTCCTATGTTAGTAACACAAGAGCGCGGAGATACTGGTATTTAATAATTAAAGACACTTTAAAATAAAATTGGAACCGCAGACTGAATAGGTTAAGAGGTTTGGACAACTCTAGTGATCCCCTTAAGAAGAGACTCAATAACAGAACTCCAGGGATGTATTATCACGTTGCCATCTGTAACAGCATCAAAGAGTCTAGCCATGTCTGAGCAAGTACTTGTAAATGTATTATTTAGATTTGTGCTTAAATTGAGTGAAAAGCCAATGATTTTGTATTACAGTTACGTATGGTAAGATTAATGACAATGTCGGTGTTGATGTTGATGATGATAATAATGAAAAGTATATTTAGTGCCATGTAGATTTTAACCACTCGATACAGAACGTTCTAAATCACTTGATGATAGCTCCCCTTATAACAATGGACTAATTCGTCACAATGCGGTGGCACAGTATGACGTCACGATTTTGAAAATTTTTGAATTACGGGGAAGAACCTCACTTTTTATGTTGCCCTATGAGTGAGAACGTCAATGGCCAAAATTGAGAGTGTTACCCTTTCCCAAACACTGAGATATCAGTGTTGTAAATCTTTCAATGTTCTAAGTCTCTCTAACAAAACTTAATTATTTGATGTTAGATCTTAACGTAAGGATCCAAGGGAAATTAACATAGTTTTGACCAGAGATGTTTGAGATTTAAACGCCTCTAGTTTAAACACTGTTTACACTAGAGGCCTAGTATTTTGGGGAAAAGTCTGTTCCAGGGTTGCCTTTCGATGTCTGGAGTCAAATCGGACTATTTCAAAAACTTTTGATTTGTGACTTCACACTTTCCCTCCGCATATGCCTACATCTTTTAAAATCCAGAAAGTTATGAAATTCCATACTCAAAAATATTTCTGCTATGGATAAAGTATACTTTATTGTCTGGAAACAAAGTCTGAAATTAACATCTTACAGTATTGTTTTCTAATCCTTAATCATCTGTCTGTATTTTGTATTACCAAGGATTTCATGAAAATTGGAAAGTTGCTACATTTGGTAAGTTTCCCCATCTATAGTACAATTGCTCTGCCTGCTTTTCTACGTTTTACTTCTAAAGTACCCATTTCACCAGGACATCAGGAATAAAGAAGAACAAATGGTCTAAGGCCTTGGAGAACTTTGGCCTACACAACATTTCCACATGTGCAGAGTAAAGGGGCGTGGCCCTTGTCCCCATACTATTTAATGCAGCTAAGGATTGCGTTTACCACTGAAGGTATTTGATACAGCTACTGTTAAATCTAAAAACAAGGCAGATGAGATTTTGGGGGCACGATTTACGAAAGAATGGGCTTGAGAACCTAGTGTTGAGTTGAAAGATAGAGGGGAAGAGAAGCAGAGGAAGTGAGATGAACGCTTGGGCAGTCCAGTTTGAATAACTGGATTGAAGAAAGAGATAGAAAGTACTATTCAGATGGCTAAAGACAGAAAGCATTGGCATTTCATAATCACCTACGTGGCACGACATTGCACCTAGAAGAAGATTTGATACAGAAAATAACGAGAGAAGATAAATTTTGGTTCAAGAGTCTCATGGCTAATCATTAAGGAACAACATATTTCTGTCAATAGCTATGATTAAGTGATTTTAATGCCGCACTTTTCAGACAAAGCTTTACAAATAGAATATTAGAAATGTAAAGATAACTTGCCTGATAGTCATGCTAATCAATAGTAACGTAGTTCTCATTGTTGTCAACTTAGTATTATTTTAATAATGTTTCTTTGCAATTAAACAGCTGGAGAACTCTCTCCTTGTATGCAACGAACTTGCTATTTACTGGATCACTTTTAACTACATTATTTGCTACGAGTCTATCTTACACTTGGATATTCACAATAAGTAACAGTTTCTTTATTTTTGTTTATTGAATACGTAAAAATGATTGCAATTCTAACAACCAGAATTTCACTTTTCTCTATGATATTTGCTAACTAACTAAAAAGTTATCATAATCGTATTTTCAAAAGGTGGCTTAGAAACAGAATACGTTTGTTATACCTGAAACCAAGGACTTCCATTACAGTCAGGGACTGGTTAGGAGATGGGGGCAAAGCTGTTTGTTGAAACACCAAGAGGTGTTTCAGTCAGTCTTCGGTCCTTTGACACTGGTAGAAGTTTTATAAGAAAATGATGACGATGGGTTGATTATTTGACATCACACGCTTACTTTTACATACTGTTCATATGAACCAAGTTTAAACAGGGAAGAAGGTACATAAATGTCTACAAATTTATAATATTTGAAGTAAATAAATCATTGTCACCTATACTTGTAGGTATACATGTATATCACTTAATTTATAATTTTTCTTGCTTACAATTTGTAGACATATTATCTTTTTACAAAAATTATGTATACATGTTATTGGGAATATCCATGTATAGATTTAAATATATCATACACATTTTTTGTTTTCAGTATGGGAGATCTAGGGTTCGATCCTAGCCAGCGCCGCATGCATTTCATGTTCATTGAGTTCTCTACTATGTATTTCATAATTGCTAATGTGTCTGCCTGAGTACTTCTATATGGAAAATGACACTGATGAAGCTAATAGCGAAAGAAATACATAGCTTGCACGCACGCACGCACACACACATACACACATATATAAATATATGTATCAAAAATATATAAATATATAAAGTAAGAATGTATTTGAGTATTTGAGTGTTAAGTTCATTATAAGTAGGATTATTTGTAAAAAATAATCAGTGATAAAGATTATTTCGAAACGTGCAGGGATTTGTTTCTTATGACTAACATTCACAAATATCCAAACAAACGGATGAGAGAGTATCTTCTGGTTTTCAAATACATATCGATATAGATATAAAACAAGAACAGAACTACTAAGCCATTAAGTTAAAATAATCTAAGATAACAATAAAACATTGTCTCTTGCTCGTGGCGAGCTTTCGGAAAATTACATTCCTTCTTCTGGCAACTGCCGCTACCTTGCTTGGACATAGATATAGATATAGATAGATAGATATATAATACTTATTAAAATACACAATAAAATTTACGTTTCGATGTTATCTTCTTCAAAATATATATATGTTTATGTATATGTATTGTATTAGGTAATCTGAACGATACATAATGGAAACCTTTATTAAACTGTCTTTCTCAAACAATAATTGGAAGTTTTTACATCTGCGAATATGCATATTTATACTCTTAAGCAGATAAACTATTGCTATTATGATTTGTGCGCTTTTTCTAAGAATAATCAGGAGCCAAAATCATTCTTGCCTCGCTGTATAGTTCCTAAGAAATCATTTACTTCTTGAAAAACCCTCTTAAATTGATCGATTACGAAGATCGGGAAGAAAAAGATGGGGGAAACCATTCTTGTCTGTACCGTCATTTCTTGATTGAAATATCATGTACCGATATGCTGCTGAACTTCGCCTTAAGACATTTTGCTATCCTTTAAGCTGCAGCCCTAAATGTGTACATTCAACCTGAAATTTTGTGACTGCGAGCAGCAAAACCATACGTTTCATCGTTCAAACGCTTGTACATTGGGATAATTTGGTCTTACTACAGAACCGAACTCGTTCGATGACATATGCTGGAGTTTTAACAAAACGATGGAGAGCTTTGTGAGTTTTCTCTCGCTTTACTGTACTGATGTAAACATAGTCTTTCTCGTCTTTTTCTTCGTGCGATTAAGCCAATTAATTTGCTAGAGAAGTGAAAAGATTTAAGTCTCCAGTATCCTCATTAGAAATGCATGATTGTTAATCTGAAATGTATACTAGGGCTGATGTTTCGACATACTTATGCATAACTAGTATTTTATCTGACGTGAAAACATAACTATAGCTGTGTTAAACTGTAAACATCTGTAGTCTTGATTACTGGGGATATTTCGTCCGCGTATGCGTTAGCAATAGCTAGAGAGCAACTGGACATTCGCCATTATCGTCAACTTGATAATGTCTGGGAAAAGATTAAAGCACTAATAGGTGCAACCAGTTTCAAGCATTTATGGGAAGAACGTGCATGTTCGCATAGTAGCGGTAAACAAGAACAGATTTTCAAAAAGCAACAAGGTGAGTCTTTCAGTACTTGACTACGCTCATAAATTTTTTAGAAAGCTTCCTTAGCCATTTTATTAACTTTCTTCCCGTATATTTGCTATACGACCTGTAGTTTTCGAGATTGACTTAGCAGTGTCTCTCCCTCTCACACACACACGTTCACTCTCTGTTTATATTGCTATATCGTCATCTAGGTTTCTTTCATGTGAAATCGTAGCTCTCAAAGCAATTCAGCCTGTGAAGCAAGAAGGATATATTTTATTAGAAGCAGTGATGTAGAGGTGCTTGTGTCAAAACGTTTAAGAAGTAAGGATCATTCTACGCCTGTAAACTTCGTCTTATATAATTAGAACACCGATCAGCTGAAAAAGAATATAATGTCATCAAACCTTCGAGTTACATGATAAATTAAAATGAAAGTCGCTTTTCTGTTTGTTAATTTGAATAAGCAAACATGGTAGCGTTGTGTTTGCCGTCCAGTTTATCTAAATATCATTGTACATTGATATCATATGAATGCAAACAACTTCACGTGCTTCCAATTTTATGTAGGATATTCGAAGAATGAATGATGTCTTAATAAGTGGATTTGGAGCACCAAAATCCAACACTAGGGTCTTCTGTAATTTTTGTGCTTTACTTTTTTTACAAGTTGTATTAAGTAAAACATTTTGAATCATAGTACATTAGGCACTGGCAACACAAGACACGTTAAAACAAGTTTAATATCTTAAGTACAACTTATATACCGTGATATCCGAATGGGGCATTTAATTGTTGACTGTTATTATAACACAAAAAGATTATCTTCAAAATGTACTCTGCACTTTTTGCTATCTCAGCATGCAAAGGTTTTTCCTTCCACTCTGTAACTTTAAGTAATCTGTAGTTTTAAAAAATATTGTCGCCAATATCAGTAAGACACATCTTTAAAACTCCACCCTCTAATAGTTATGATTGTGAACGTATCTCTTTTAATATAAATAGTCTCCCCTGGGTGTTACATAGGATGTTAAAATATGTATTGATGTTTACCTCAATATCTGGACGCTTTTCTTTTGCTTCAGTATATAATAATTGCTATTGTAATGCAAAGAGAGAACCTATAAAAAAGTCATTGTACAACTATACAGCGCATGCTGTAGTTGCCAATCAACAGAACTAGAAACTATGTCCAAAGAGAACATGTACTCCAATTTTGAAAATATTTTAATGCAAATCTCACTCGGTCATTTATTCTTATACGTACATCCTTGAGAGGAAAATTTAACATGCAACAATGGGGCACAATGGCGTCTAGATAGTTTCACTATGCTTATATCACAGAAATATGCATTGATATTTAACTCAATCCGTGAGCTGCCTAGCCAAGAATATTTCAAAACCTAGGAGACACTTAACTCTTTAAGTAAATGACACCAAGACCATAGGCCGCTAGCCTGAACTCTGTCCGCAACTTCATTTGATCCGCCATGGCGACTACGTTCAATGCCATACAATTTAGGTACAAAGCTGTCGACCTCAACCCGACACAAGACCACCTGTTACTAAGAGAAAGATTGTGTTTAAAAAGACACAATAAGATGTAAAATACGATGATTTGTGGTGATGTACGAACAGATGATGGCTCATGTACACAGATTTCTAACTCCATCACTTCTTTCAATGTAAAATAGCTAGTATTTTAAAAGGGTTTCGCATATCGAAAAGTAGCAAATTATCAAAGATGTTGTTTCCCAAGTCCTTGTACATCTCTTGATCAAAGAGTTGTATCAAAAAGTATTATTAAAAAGTGATTAAGAAGTATTCTTTGGTATCACTAGACAGGCCAAACCCTTGTTAACCAATATTATGGCTTACTAGGCATCTTTCTTGAGATTTTAGTAAGTTAGCTGTTATCAGACGAGAGGTCCATAGGTTAGTAAGTGTTTGGAAAATGACTCAAGCCTATATTTTTCAGCGTGCTACCTATCATAACCGAGTATTGGAGATTTGAAGTTGAAGAGCTTACTAGAAAAAGTGAGAAAGCAATCATTGAAAAATTGTAAGGAAATTGTACTTGCAACAATACAGTTGACATTGTAACTAGTTGCATCGCCAATTATGTGAAACGCTGTAGTAATGGCCTCTCAAACAGCCATGTATTGCTTGTCCCACTTTAGCGAGAATATTGTTTAACTAAAATCAGGTTACAATAACAAAAAATATAAACAGAGAGCATATCGAGCATGTTTCAATAGAACTGGTTGGAATTTCTTTATTCAACACTATCATGATCTTAGTACCTGTAGACGGGGTGCTATGTAAACATCCTGTCATTCATTTTAAAGGGATGTAACGGTAGTGAGCTCCAGTGATGTCTTATCTCTCTTTAGATAGCGTTTTCTTATAATTCCTTTCTTGACAGTATCAACTGCTCATTAACTAGTCTTAGATCTCATCTCATGCTTTGATTTTTGGAGATATGTTTGTAGCAGCGTTTGATGCGCTGTGGCCAAAATGGATAGCTTACTTGCCTTGAATTCTAGACGGTCAGCGTTCGATTCAACCAAGAGTCACTTTTGATGTGAGGAAAACCCTCCAACTTGAATCTCTCTATGCTTCCTTTAAAGTTCTAGAAGCGTTCGCACTGTTGTAGCCCCTCTCTATTGAGAGTTCGATTCTATTAAAGTTAACTGAGACGTACGTATAGGAATTACAAGTAACTGATTACAGAGACTAGTAAACTCCTTTTTGTTCTATTAGCACCAGACTATGTCTTATAGAAGTCTAATAACGGGAGACTTTAAGGCATAAATAACTCTCGGAGATGATTCGCTGCACTAGTACTCAAAATATCAACCCTTTTAGCATGTGTTGAATTCCATACCGAAGCGGCCACTACAATTCTGCTTTCAACTTTTATGCGTGCCAACATTAGATGTGAGAGTAACTATTTATTAAATGTTTTCCTGCTTAGTATACTGCGCCTGCTTCAAGATTAAAACAGTTTTATCGTCAAATTTCTAAAGTTTCGAGATGTTAGTAACTAATGTCACATTTCAAGTGTGGCATTCCGTAAAGAGTAAATTCATAGCAGAAGATCATAACGTTAGCAATGCGGTTTCGTTGACGTTTCATCCCACGTGATTAAATATATCCCTCTTTTTCTTACTATTGTTTCGGATAGGATTGATATGACTTTTGTATCAGTGAGAAATGATTTAATCTTTAAATATTTTAGCATTTGGTGTTTGTTTGGGACTTTTTGTGTTCCTCTATGATACGATAGTGTCATATCTTGTAACTTGAGTTGCAGTTGTTGTTTACTTACCAGGCACTAACTAGGTAGTGGTAACCTAATAAATTTATATGAAAATTCAGTTTATTACTCTTAGCAACAAACACTAATAGATCACCAACAGAAGTCAGATGCTGGTGTTGCATGTGATAGACAGCGTACTAGAGGAGCCGCACACGACCTTAAAGAAATTGATTTTTCAAAAATAGAGAATAATAGAGATTAAGCAACTGCTCCTGGTAACCTCAGGATGTAACTTGAATGACATAGATTTGATGTCAAAATATGCAACTGCAATATAGTTAATATTTATCGAATATAGTTGATATGAATAATATCCTACGCCTATAGTAACGCTGAGGCGATGGAATGAGAGAGCTAGTAAAGCTACAGTTTCCAAACCCTTTGTTAAGCACCATATGTTCTAATACAAGTCTATCACTCTCTTAAGTACACATTCTATCCCTTACATAATGTTTGATCACTTCACAAACCTTTGGTGGTACAAATTTGACGGGTAGTGAAAGTGCACTGCGATCAAAATCTGTTCTCCATATAGTGATACAAAATATCAAAACTTGATACAGCAATGCGTTAGGTGAGGATTTTCAGAAAATGAAAAGTGCAATTTTCATGCTCTGTGTCAACTATGAAAGCACTCTTGTAGTAGCTATTTTTCATTCCATTCCCTTCGCTTGTAACACAGATATTAAATTTGTCATTCTTGATATATTTCAAAATGCTCCCCGAGACTTCTAGGATAGGTTCACTTTGTTTATACCTTTATCTACTTCTTATCTTTTAATTCAGTAGATC
>JAAAKL020002434.1:0-26157 GCA_010016065.2 Carybdea cf. marsupialis auct. non (Linnaeus, 1758) | reverse complement strand
CACATGTTGGACTGCGCAGCGAGTGTAATCCACTCTTTCTACAGAAGAACTATTGGAACATTGAAGTTGAAGCACGACTCAAAATAAGAAAAATCGAGGAACAAGCTGAGCCTGACATTAAAAATGAAATACAATTTTGTAACAAAAGTTATATCGTATCCTCAACCAAGACGTAATTAATAATATCACATACGCTCGTTTAATTTACATACATGCGACTTTGATTCATGTCACAGTATTCCATCTTTGACGGGGACAGAGTAAGAAGATTTTCAGGCTGAAATTGGATATAGAAAAGAGAACACCCAGCCTTAAGTCAAATTTCGTGTATTCATTTAAGGAAAAGAGTGTATTAGCGTGTTTTCCACTTGCCCATCAACCTTGAATTCTCAATAGTAGGCCAACTCTTAGGGGGTTATTATTTATATGTCCATGGCCCATCAAAAAGGTAAAACGAGCTTTGATTATTACTATATAACCTTTAAAATAGCTACTCAATCAATTATCAACGGACAATCTTAAAAGGATAAAATTGTCTCTAAAATCATGGACTGTACTTGAATAATGTTTCAAAATGATATTCGCCCAGTTACAACGGAGGAAAGGCTAGAAATCCGCCATAATTTTAAAGAATAAAATAAGAAATAGTAACACCCCCCGAGGGCTATACATGTGTCCCCGCAGACCTCAGTTCTCAGTTTCCGATACAGTTTGAGTATTACCTTAATAAAATAAAATATTCTGCGAATAAGAAGGTCTGAAGTGTGATGTAATTAAATAGAAATAATAGCATAACAAGCAACGTTGTAGCTAGGACCTGGGGTACAAAAGGATCCCTCTTCAAGCCACCAATGGTCACATAGTGCACTTTGGTCCTCGGCTTTCCCTACGTTTGTATCAAAGTGAAATCTCTTTTTTGAAGTTCGTTTCATTAGAATGTACATGGAAATGCAGTTTTCAACTCATAAGAAACGAATATAAATGTCATATAAATGTGGGGGAAAGGCCTACAAAAGCAAGCCTTGTGTCCTATTTGCTTTGATTTCGTTTCACTATTCATCCCTTTCATAAATTAAAGATGACGTGAGCATTCGAACATTCGTCAATGTTAAGTTGTTCTCGAAAACTTTTCTCTGTATGCTGCATTTATGTTCTTATTCGTAAAATGGACACCACATTTACGCTAGTTGCTATATGCATCTTAGCCGTGTGGCTACAGCTTGCATTAGTAGTGTCAAGTGAAGCTGCTCCCAGACTATCAGGTAAGGTTATTGTGGTGTGTACATGACGATGCTACAAATGCACAGAGCAAAAGTCATCTATTTCACTACAAAACGTTTTGTTTCCAGTTCGGAAGAACGTAGAGTATAAGATTGTGGAAACTGTTAAGCTAAAGTTATTTCACGTTTCTGGTCACTTGACATTGATAATATTTCATACAGAAAAATTGTGAAAATGGTCCTGGAAGTATCGTTTTAAGAAAAGTAAATTGCTGAATAGAGATCGAGCGAGAATAGGGAACATGGAATGTTGCAGCATTATTACTACCATATTGTTTTGCTAGTTATTGCTTAACAGACCTCTAGATCGTTGCATATTAACCTTAATCATGTATAATGAGTCGAATTCATGACAGCTCGTATTAACACTCATATTTCGCATACAAATGTATTTTCGGCTACGTATACGATGTATTGTGACGCGTGAAATGATGCAGTCCCTCGTACATTTTGATAGTTTACCGGTACTCCCCTTTACTCCCCGGAACATGTTCTTCTAGTACTCATCAAGGACCTATCAATAGATATATAAATATATAAATATATATATCTAATATCAATTTCATGTAATTAATGTATACATACAAATGAGCCCCATCATTCCTAAAGCCACCGCGGCAAGGGCATGAAAAGAATTCTATTCAGCTATCGAGTTTCTCTCTAATAAAGAATTCTGAAAGCACTTCTTAAGCACTGCCAGCTTGCTGAGACTTTAAGTCTTTTGAAAGCAGCGATATCGCCACCTGCTGTTAGAAACTATGGTGAACATGTTGCTGAGTGGGTGCCACTAACAAATTCACTAATAAACGCACCTAGATTTACGGTTAGGTATAGGGTTAGGGATACAGTAGGGTTAGGGTAGGGATAAGGATAAGGTTATTTCTATGGTTAGTGTTTGGGACAATAGGGTCACAAAACCCCAGAGGACTTTAGCATTGCAATGTCATTTCTGATCATAGCTGGGTGTGTGTGTGTGTGTGTGTGTGTGTGTGTGTGTGTGGGAGGGGGGTAAGAATTCGTCTCATTTACAGGTGCATTTAGATTTATAAGAATTACGTACCCTACTTTGTAATACCCCTGTATTATCCATTGAAATTTGATTTGCAAGTTACTTGTCTTCGTGGGCAACGAAGAAAAATATTTTTGAGTAAATAAATATCATGTGAAGAAGCAAAATGCGTTCAAGACGGAAAACGTGCTCATTGAGCCCATTCTCATCATCATCAGCTTCAAAATGTAAAGCAATGCCCACATTCTAAGGGAATTTCTTCCGAAATGGTCTCGTAAAATGACAATCTTTTTGCAACTTCGTAATTTGCAGCACCTAACAACAATTTGGTTATCTTGATAAGGCGTAGTTTAGACGTCGACCTATTCATAGGTCGTGAAAAGATGAGGGTCTACATTAAATCAAGAGCTTTTTGGCCACATTTGAGTGAACAGATACTTTGGGAAAATGACATTAGAAGAATGCATTCCCAGCCGAAGGAATGAATGTTCAGGTGCTTACACTATAGGCCTATTAGTGTGGTTTGAATTTAAGGGCTATTTTTCAAGATAACCTGTTTGGTTATAAATGAATGACAATAGCTTCCTAACTAAATGTACAAATGAAAAAGATTCCCATCATTTATGCATTTATTTTTGTGCATTACGAGCTCGACGTTTTAAGCAAGTTCGAATATTTCCTTTACTTAATTCGCAATTTTAATTTCGGTAATAAAAAACTCGACGCCTGAAGCATACATTTTTATGAGGTCAAGCTCTCTTTATATGCGCCTGCCCTTTCAAATTCCAAGTGCTACAATAGAAAACGTTTAGGCTCTCTTTAATACGATTTTCAAGTGAACAAAATGTCCAAGCTACATTCTTGTAGAAGATACTTTATAACAATAGCGTGTATAAGCGAATTGAATGTGGAGTGGTTTTAAAACCAAGAAATATATGGTTTGGTTAAAAGAAGTTTTGAATATTCAAACGTCTATTAACATTTTTCTGTGCTTGTGCTCTTTGCTGTGCTAAAATATTGATTATAATAGAGAATACGAGAAATATTAAAAGGTATCGTAAAACCACAGAGTTCACCCGACATTAAGTGAAGTAATCGAAGTGTCGATAAGTGGTAACGGCTTGAAATATTGCGACAAGTAGCGGATTAGTTTTACTACACGTCGTCTTCGCCAGACACTGGTCACAATCATCTGAAGTCAAGGCAGGGCAATTTTGCGTAGGATTTATGGAAATAAGATGGATGGAATACGTTGTAGCAAATAACTAATGTGAGTGACACTTTTTCTGTTACTTATTTCATTGAGAAACTTGTAAGTTATAAGCAAGTACCATTTGTCGATAAAGCATATGCGTCTTTGTTTTGATTAGTACCTCTTCTATCGAGGCAAGATGGAAAGAAGAACGTGCTTTTGCTAATATCAGAAAGGAATCCTTTTGATACTTGAGGGGATGAGCCTGCATTTCATTCAAACATTAGCCGAGTGCCGAGTCACTATTCGGGCAATTGAAGATAGCTTTGCAAACTTGACCAGATAAAATTTTCGATGCCTTGCTAAGTTTGGTTATAAATATCCCCATATGTGAGATTTTATCCTGCAGTTCCTGCAACTCATTTCTTACATACTCGCTGTGACAGCGGTATGTGAGTTTGTGAACCAGTCAATTATAGTGTGGACTATAAATCAGTCCAGCAAACAACAATTTTTAAGGGGAATGCACCACATGTGGTTACGCCATTGGAAACGGTTTAGTCACAGCTGTCCATGAATTTCAATGCACAGTCTCCGTAGATAAATTGGGCTTCTCATTGTTTCATAGTTTGGATAAGACCAGGGCGATATTTAGATCGTCCTGGATCAGACGAAAACTTGGTATGTCATCTCGGCTCCTTAAGTTTTTTCAAGGAGTACTCACAGTACTGTTCATTTCTGAAAGTCGCATTATAAGCACAGTCAACAGAACGAAAATAAACAAGTGTTCAGCGAAAGCCTTTAGCAAAAAGAAATTATTTGTTAAGCTGTAAAGATTTAAAATATAACAATAAAACGGGGTTTACTTAAAATAGCTGCAACGTCTTTAAAACTACACTAAAAGTGTTTTCTATCAAAATATTACAGAAACTGGATATAGTATTTGTCTTTATGATGATAAAAGGACTCCGCTCTTCTCAGACAAGGCCGCGTCTGGTTTTAGTACTGTTTTGTGCGCGGAAGAGACTAGAAACTTAATTTCATTTTGATGCACTTTAAACTATGCTCGTTCGTGTTCTCTGGCTAGCACTTTTTTGTTCGCAGAAACAGGAGCCGCTTAGCAATATGAATAAGAAAATTGCTGTTTTATTCTACTGTCGGCAGACTCTCAGAAGCAATAGCAAAACACATTTTCAACTCTTCGTCAAAGAGAGTCGTGAGCATGTCAGATGCCAGGAAAAAGTGAAGCATTAGACAAGACGGGAACGTGATAAAAGAATAGGGCACCACTAATATGACACGCTTTTTCACCAAAATAGATTGGTTGCAAAAGGGTTATATTCATTGATATTTCATTTAAGCTCCTCCTGAGCCCCCTCACAATGTACTTTAAAACTCTGTACTTGTTAAATGTGCATTCATTGACAACAAAATTATTAAAATTCAGGCATGAGCAACACATCCTCCCTCTGCTTTCGGGGGCCGTCCAATCTAGTCCTCGCCTTATTTGCCCAAATGTGTACAATAAAGTGAATGGAACATTTTTACGGTTATTGATCCGGCCCCGGGACCAACCCAGGATGAGACTATCAACTAATATACCCATTGTTTTTTCGGGCAGTGTAATGTATAGCTAGATCAGGAGTAACACTCGCTGTCTCAACTAATTCAGTATCCTGATGACTTACTATTATCTGACTGAAACACTTTGCCACAAGGAGCTCACCTGGCCCTATCATCTATGGTTGCCTCTGTAAGTAGTAGATCGGATTAGTCCATAAAAAACCGTCCTGGAAAATCGAAGTAACAGACTCCGAAGTAACTTTGCACATCTGTACGTCTCCTATTTATATAACATATGAATACATTTCTTCCTGAATAGATTTAAATTTCTAAAATGTTTGGAAATCATAAAATGGACGGGGGAAGAGTTAAAATATATTTATCAAAAGTGATAATCCAAGAATAGTAGACAAATGAATTACTGTTTATTCTTTGGATATCACAGTTCAGTGTGATTCGAACGTGGGCAGTTGTATTTTTAAGAAAACATAACCTGTGTATACGTAATACATTTTCCCAATAAAAGTGGCAAAGAATATGGTAGTTCAGAAGGTGACTACAGTAAACATGAAATGAAAAGACGCTTTTTTCCGTGGCGATGTCTGGTGATGAGTCGATTATTTGAGTTACGGGATCAAATCATATTTTTGTGAAATAGGATGTAAATGAAATTTCAGAAGTTGGTGATATAGACTAGTTTTCTAACATAGCTTTCTTTACAGGTATCGCAAGTCATATGAAAGTTTTCCTAAAACAAGGCCAATACCTAGACCAGTTTCTTGCATACATAGAAAGTTTTGTCTATGTAATTTACGATCTTGGCAGATGCAAATGAAAGCCTTAATCACTTTTTAACCACTGTCTTTATAACCCCCCACGAGGACAGATATGACAAATACAGTAGACAATAACATCATAAAGTATTACCTCAAGTGAACTTCCACCGGGCCTAGCGATTAATTTTTTGAGTGAGAAGGTAAGCCGATTCGATATATGATAACAATATATACCAGAACAAGAGCTTATGAAATATCGACGTTTAAAATGCAGGGGTTTTCGCAGCTTCTGATCCTGCTCTTGGCCTGAAAAAGGTCGCCAATATCAATTAAGTGGCCTGTCTTTAGTAGATGGTCTGTATTTAATAGCCATAATAACAATTATTTTTTTAGTAAGTGTTAAAAATTGATTTTAGAAGTATTATTTTATATACTTTCTACAGAAAATTCTCGAAACACTTTTTCATTGTTGTTCTATTGTTGTAGAGCTGACGAGATCACTGAAGGAGCACAAAACTGGTCATTTGGAATACCATACTTTCATCAAGAGGAATGCTCGTTCTTTGGAAGAAATTGAGGAGCCGATCGAAGGTCTTGAAGTTCAATATTTTGGACTACCAATCATAAAGCGTAACATCGAACTTCGGGCGTCGGTAAGAAAGGGGAATAATGTGACGTTCTCCTTCCGGCCCAAAAATGTGTTAAGTTTTTCTGTTGGTCAGCAAAATGTTGATTCATTGAATGTGTATGGAACATCAGTTACAATTCCACTGCAATTTGAAGTCACAGCATTTAATAACAATAGCCAAGACACGTGCTTGATAACTATACAGCTGTATGCACCTATAACTAATATTGCCGCAGTAGCCTCTCCTAGTGTGGTTGAAAAGGGCAAAGATGTTACAATCAGTGTTACCGCAAGAGGTGCATTCAACCTGAGTTTTGACGTTTATTCCAGCGAAAATGTTCCCTACACACCCATTTACAAAATGAACGGAGGGCCGCTCACTTTCACAGTATCTTTCAGCAACGTCGGGGAGCATTATCTAAAGGTGATTGCAAAAATTAGGGGGTTTCTAGAATCGGACTGTGAAACCTATTCCGATGTATTGTGTGAGGCCAACACAACAGTAATTGTTGAGAGCTTGATTACAAGTACGTCCGTAAAATTGTACAACAGTAATGGAATGATTGCACCCTACTTTCTGGCAATAAATGAAAATTACACGGTTGTACATAACGTGTCTGGACATGGAAGGGTAAGGCATAGCTTAATTTTAAATGGTGAACTTTTGTCTGGAAATGTGGATGGTCAGTATGATGGTACAAACAGTGTTTACACTACAACGTTTAAGCCAATTATTAGTAAACACTATTCGCTTAGGCTTGAAGCGTACAATAAAATAAGTTCAAAATATGATCATTTGTACATTTACGTGTACTATACAGATAACGTTTTAAGGTTATTTACATATCGCCATCCGATAGTGGCTGGAGACGAAACCCATATGATGGCAGCCACTAATGGACCATTGAATGATCTCCGAGTTATTATTGAATCCACGAGGGTAGGCACCGAAAGGTTTTTTTCATATTATGCAACTAACCCCGGAAGCAAGTCATTCGTTCTTAGAAATGGTAACAGCATGATAACTGGCCACCTGGTAGTGACAACGTTAGTGTCGTTTCTTGGTTTGAAATGCACAAAGACACGACTACAGTTAGGAGAATCGATGCAAGGAACTTACAAACTGGACCATGGAGTCTTTCACTCCTTTAAAGCTATCCTTGGCAATGGTGTCGAGAATATGTTAACGGAAAGGGAAGGTTATTTGGAGTATCCATACACCTCAAAGGGCACTTTTAGCTTTGAATTACGGCTTGTAGCTGAAGACTACACAGTTTTATCGGAGAAATGTACGATTGAAGTGATCGAACCTATTTCAGATGCAGTGTTGACGACATACAGTAAAAGCACAGAGGTATGTGCTGATTCGCGGTTTAGTGGCAAGGTGTACGCGCAGGGCGGGAATCAAGCAATATGCAGTCTGAGAGCAAGAGGACCAAATGGCATAGATCATGAAGTTATGGAATCAATGTATGAAGAAACATGTTATCTTACTTACCCTTTCATGCCCTCTGGCGTTTATACTATCAGCATTGCAGTATCAAATACTGTCTCAAACCATACTTTTAATGACATGACATTCAATGTATCTGATGTAACACAGCCATTGGGAATGGATCATCTTCTAGTTAAAGTCGGATTAAGTGTCAGCAATAACGTAAGTTTTTTAGTACTTGAAGGGTATCTAAAATGTTCATTAAAGATGTGTGAAGTACTGTATCATGATGAGTCAAGACAGACTTTTGATAACGTGCAACCTGCAGTTACTTTACAAATCAGACATTTCTTGATATTCCCTTCTTTTGGACTGCTTAGATGCTTTAACCGCCAAAACGAAATAACAATCAACAAAACATTGGAGCATCTACACTTTTCTTTCGAAAAGAAAGTTAGTTTTTTAGAAATTAACAGGATGGCATGGATAGTAGGTTCATTTGAAGAGCCAGTTAACGATAATTGGACTGCTGAATTTCAAAACGCCCTTCTTCCCCTCACAGTTATCAAAAATGGTTTAAAAAGAGAAATTGGATTCCACGTCAGTAACAGCACTCACCTTGGCAGAAATAAGCAATTAAGAATAGTAATAGAGAACGGCTTCAATAATTTTATAGTATTTGAAGCAAAAATCTCTGTCTTACAACCACTGACCTTACCACTTTTTATATTCCCTCACTACGCTACTGTGGACAAGCTCATCACTTTTTCATACATGGAGAAATCAGACGATGTCTTTTTTATGCTTATAAAATTCGGGGATGGCCAACAGTCTCTACACAACATCACAAGTCACCGATCTACTTGGAAGAACATTTATCATGCTTACAACTCATCTGGCTCTTTTAATTGCACTGTAACATTCACAAGCGGAATGCAGAGTGAAACCATTTGGCGGATGATTAACACAATAGCAAGCATTCGAAATCTCACTACTTCCTCCATTATAGCCGTAGAATGGCCCCAGTCCTCTGCACGATTTCAACTGCACACAAATGAGGCTAATCCAATACCTGTATCAACTCAATATCGTTTAATATATGGTGATGGCGAAGCTAGCGGTTGGCAAAACTTGATTGGGAGAAAATCTGGAGATTCTTTTGACCTTGGAGAGCACAGTTACAAAACTGCAGGATGCTACAAAGCCCTAATCTTTTTGAAAAGCCAGTTCGAGGAAATATGCCTAGATGTTCAAGTTAAAATTAATAGGATCCTAGAAGAGACCTCTGTTGTTTTCAGTAACTATGGGCTCTCAGGGGAAGCCTTTCCAGTCAATGGCGTGTCCTACCTTCGGAAGGAATACCCTGTCCAGATTACTGTTTCTACAAACTTCAGCGGCTGCCTTTTGTTTACGTGGACATTGATGTCTTCTCCCTATTACGAGGTTATCACAGAAAGCAACAACATTGTTTTACAGCTGACTAACATCTCTATCTCTTCGCATCAGATTAGAATTAACATCACTGGGCCTAAGAACTCACTCGTCATCACTAGAAACTTTTCCACACAAGCATCATTAAGAAAATTAATACTTATATCAAAAGACGAGGAAATCAAAGAACGTACTGCTTCCTTCATTGCTCTGATAATTGGGCCTGATGAGACTTTTAGCGGTCACATAGATTTTGGTGATGGAGTAGCGAGTGATCATCAACTACTACCCACAGAGATATCCAATACAACTTTGCAATATTTGTACACCGTCAATGAAATCCAACTTCTTGACCTTTCCAAATATAAGTCATTTGAATTCACTCACAAGTACAGTGATACAGGGGTGTATGTAGTGACTATAAGGCTATCTAACACCATTTCGAGTATCCAAACAACTAGAGATGTCTCTATAACTGCAGATCAGCAATTGCCATGTTATAGGCCAATTGTAAACGTCTTTAACGGAACTTTGTATAAAACACGCTTGACACTTCAAGCAGCTCAAGAAATTTCGATATTTCCTGCGGTGCTACTGAACTGTCCTAGCACCAGCATACTTGAATTCAGATGGAAGCTTTTCAAGACTACACTGGAGGAGGTACAAAACGAAGCAACTGGCTTGGCGGAGAAGGAAATACTGTAAGTGAAGCTATAATTGTCCAAATTATGCCTTTTCCTTTTGTTTGAAATTACCATAATCTAGAAGCTGGTCCTTTTACTGTAACCAAAATGGTTTCTTTAACACTATTCTGCTCAGGTTATTTCCAGAAATGAGTTGCCTCATAGGGGACAGGTATTTTTAAAGCCACCCCTATTTAATCTCGCAACGCTACGTTCCCCGATAAGTAAGCTTAAGGTACGCATAATACTGCCCATACTACTAAAGTGGTGAAAAATTTTTGGATGTAGGTGTTACAGTTCACTATAAATGAGCTTTCGTGTCTAATAAAGTCATCGGTCAATGCAACTCAACCCGCTGACATTTCGGTAAAATTTTGTGTTATTTCCAATTTTACCTTAACAGATACTTTCCTACAGCAGATGCAGAATTTTGAAAAATGCATTTGCTTGTATAAAGCACTCAACACACAAAGGGATTTTAGTATTTCTTAGTTCGAAATTCAAAACTTCCTTAGTTCCTCACTTACATTCGGTTGACATTGAGGAGACGACGAGACGGAAATTGGCGCCATACCAGAGATCATAAAACTATTTTTACTGGCTTTATGACCTCTGCCCATACAATTCGATCCTCCATGCACCCAATAAGTTTGTTAGCATCCTTGAGACCTCTTTTACGTAGCAGAGGGTCTGTATATATAGGTACTAGCCGCCCTCTTTTTCTTTCCATGTTGCGGTACCCATGTTACCGGATGTTGCACTGGAGACTCTTTGTCCCGGTGCACATGTCCTGCCAGGTTTAATCTGTTCCTTTGTGTGGTAAAATTCAAAACTCTTTTCCTAAATTGGTAATATGACCTTAAAACAACAGTTTGCAGCTTCGTTTTTGTTCCATTTTTCACCACACTAAAACTTTGCAAACTAAACTTTTAAGCAAATTTTCAAGTCTTAAAAATCAAAATACCGTTATTTAAAGGCAGACATGTTTAAAGAAAACTTCAAAACATTTCAAGTCTCTAACAGTTACATGTTTGAAATGGCAGGCAATAGTTTGCTGGCGGAGCTCCAAAGCACCTCCGGGGCTGAGCCAAAATAGAGTGCAGTGAAGGGCAGTTATATGCTTTTGTGACCTGCATGCTGCAGCACTTATTGTACAACTGAATATTTCGTTTAGAAGCCAAAGCTGTAAACTGAAAGCATTTTGCAAGACAGTGGATACAGGAAACTGTAGGATGCAAATAAATCTCATAATGCTCCTGTTCGAGAAAGAGAACTGCCTTTTGTTTGCATAACCTTTCAAGCATCGTTGCAGAATGTGGGACGGACGAAATTGTAGGGCTAAATAGTAAGACAAATCATAATTACTAAGAAGATGTGACATTCCAATATTTAAGAAATGTTATGTTTGTAATCACGATGAAGTGATTTGATAACTTGAAGATTGAATATAAAAGCGAGAAAATTGTGTATTTCGATCATTTCAAAAATTGTAGGAGTCCTGAAATACGGTACTCGTATGTAAATACCAGAGAGGCTTTACGTTTAACTGTCATCAAGTTGAGTTCAGCAAAGAAGAGTTTGCAGGCTAATTTATATTACAGAACTATAGTTTACACGTAGCAAGCTCACGGAAATGCCTTGTGAATCTCTACCATATTTAATGCAAATCATCTGTTGAAACCATACGCATCTTTTGGATGCTTATGACACTTATATTTCAACTACAATATATCTCATACGGTAATTACCATGTAGTGTAAAAACTAGTTAAAATTTTGAGAGGACGAAAAGCATGGCAAATGATCAGCTTAATATCAGGGTGCCTGTAGCAACCTTGAGGTCAATGTGATTTTCGATCGTGTTTGTTATCGTTATTTTAAAAATCTAAAAATACCTGAGGTTTATGTACTTAATGTATTGCCGTGTAAAGGGTGAAGTACGTTTTGGCCGCTTTCGTTTACACGATAAATGACATCAGGCAAAACAGTTCATATGAGTACATGTTTACAGTAAGAAAAGTATGCTACAGCAGACCAGGATGCTCAGAGCAGATTTTATGTGTTTACACTACAGAGCGTTCGTTTGATTAATCGACCAATATCCTCTGTTAACCTGATTCTACTCTTAAAACCTATTGGAATCCTCCCAGCACATTCTTATACAAAACTTAGTGGGGTGAAATTTCGTCTACATCATATTTCCTATCTTATTGTAGATAATTCCACGCGTGCTTATGCCGCTGTAGGAAGAGTGAACATTCCATTTTGCCGTCCCTTAGTATCATGTCTGATGATGTGCATTAAATACATTTTAGTATATGGTAAATTGAAGTATTTGTCCTTTTTACAGGTTTCCTCCAACCGTTACCAACAATATCCGGAGTCTTTACGTAGGTAAAGGGGAGCTACCTCCAGGAGAGTACATAGTTAAATTAACTGTTTCTTTAACCGAGGTTGGACTGTCAGCTTCAGATTCTGCATATATTGTTATTATACCGGTACCTTTGGTTGTCAAGATATCTGGTGGAAGCTTTAGAGAGTGGCCACTTTTGCAGCCTTTTCAACTTGATGCTAGCGCTTCATACAATCCAAATAATCATAGCGAAGTACTGAAGTTTGAGTGGAAATGTTTCGATGAGAAAAGAAACTCTTGTCTTGTCAGTGGAAATGAAATGGTTCTTGAGCAGAAGAGTGTTATTCAAGTACCAGCTCAAAATTTAGCACATAATGAAGTTTACACTTTTCTAGTGAATATTACTGCAAGCTCTCACTCATTAAGTGGACAGTCACAGCAAAGAGTCATTTTCCAGATTGAACAAATACCTGCAGTAGACATAAGGTATGTATGGCTTTTGAAGTAAACCTTTAAAGGATTTTTGACTTCCCAGTGAAGTTGTGAGTGGAAATATATAGGTCTAGATCATTCGGATCTTACTCCATCATCCCCTCCACACCCTCCCTCTTTTTCTCAAACAGAGTATTCAGTATCTGAGAGACTTTTACCAAACCTTTTAACACCCTTCTTTCGCCAAGGCAACCGATACGTCAGACCTTCTCCCGGCAATCTGATACCATTCGCAGATGCTTGGTACCTACTTAGAAATCGCTTGGATCAGTGTCTGGCTCGCAGCTTAATAAAACAGTACCCCCTGCTCCTGTACGCCTATGCATATGAAGCTCGTACGTCAGGGCTGCGTGGAGCAAATGTCGCCATTAGGTTGCCTTAAATATTATGTTATGTCATCATTCAACATACCTTTTCTATCGTAACAGCCATCTTCATTTTACACCAAGGTATGATAAGTTTGATTCACTTTTTGACATCTGCAAAAAGTTTGGAGCTCGTATCATGACATTTGATTATGAATTCATTTTGCTTCTATGTAACAATTCTCAGGTGCATCTCGAATTGCGCTGAAAGAGTCTTGCCGAACAAGCGCTTGTCAGTTGCTGGAAACTGTTCACTGTGCTGCCCAGGCTCTTCCTTTACGTGGACTTTATTATTAGATGGTTCTCGAAATATTGATCTTGATTGGCTACGGGATACTTTGACTCCACAAGTGGCTGTATCGTTTGTACTAGAGAAGAAAGTGCTAAACTTCAGTCTATCATATTCTCTGGAACTTCAAGTCAAGTCCTGCTCAGGTAATTGTGCACAACGAAACTCTTTTTAAAGCCTATTCGTTTCAGAGTAATACACTGATAGGCAATTGTACTTAATGAATTTTTCAGTAGGGGTGGATCAAGAAATTATTTTGACTGAGGCATAATGAGTGTGCTATTAGGGAGTTTTGGTATCCTGAAGGAATTCATGGGCTATGCTTTTGTATCTGCGCGTGCAAATAATTATTAATACAGTCTGTTGCTTCTACAATAATAGTTCTCACTAGTAATAACGTAAAATAGAAATATGGGCAAAAGACATCGAGTTCTGTGTAATACGATACATCGTAATAGGGACTATAGCCCGAAATTAATCAATCAACGAATGACTATATCATTATAAAACGGAGAAAAAGGACATACATATGAAGACGGGGAGAGAAAGAGTATCATTTACCCACTTGCCGTAGAGCCCTAAGATTAGCTTTGGCAATCGCCCCATCAGTTCATTCCTCTCACGTGAGAAGAACAGTATAATGACATCACAAAATAATACCTAGACTTTCCTCGACTGGGAGACGTGGAGACATCACTTATGTAGTTTTCACCACCTTCTCAACCTGGGAACTCTTCTTGCCATTAAGCCAAATGCTCGTTTTCCGGACCCCCAAATTCTGAGAACCCCCTCCCTCCTATGATGCTAGATACTGCATACCAGGAAGGATCATGTTTACGGAAAAATACATCTAAGGGTGAAAGCCGAATCTTGCCTGTTACTTGAAACCCCATGATTTTACCACTAATGTCGCAGACGAATGTACCCAATAAGTCTTCCGTAACTGTGGTGTTTGATAAAGACTTGGAAGCAGAGCCGGGTTAAGTTCAAATTGGGCCTTATACTACAGCGCTCAAAATGCCATTCTCGGCTTCGGTGCGTTTACCGTCTTTATCAGGGCATACTTCAAACGTGGCCACAGGGGCATATTGGTCAAGAAATGTCACATGTGTATCCAAAGAACAAATTAACGTACTTCCCCTAACTTTGAGGATCATTGCTATGTCCAGGTCCCTACTACAGCAGTATCAACAGCACCTACTTTAATCTTGCTCTCCATCGAAATACGCATGCGTGAACTTAGAGAACTGACTAATGAATATATTCTCTGTAATTCTTCAGCTCCCTCTTCTGTTTTCCTATTGATTTGACTGAAGGGCATTCTTCGCTTACTTGTGGGTTGATTGGCCCCTGGTTCATATACTGCTCTCTTGGGGTTTTCTCACTAATAGCACTTTCTTGCTTAGGCATGACGATAGAAATATGGTAAAACAGTTACGCGGTGCAAGTTTCTTGACTATTCTGTAACCAAAGCTAAATGTTCTTTCTACCTCTCCAAGTGCGGTATTTACTTACATCTCTATCCTATATGATTTCCGCAATAAACTTTATAGATTTAAAGTGTCACTGACTTCGGAAAGAAAAGCAGCTAAAAGAGTTGTAAGCTTTTCTTCTGTGTACAACACATTCTGCTCTTATTTAACTTTTCATTATTAGTTTTTCCTTCTTCTCATAGGATTGATCGGCAAGTCAAGATATGAGTTTACAACAGCTGACATCGGTTCCCCAGGAAAATGTTTGATAGCTCCCCAGGTTGGATTTGCTCTTGAAACAGTCTTTAAGATTTCTTGCAGTGAGTATGGTAATTTTAGTGATTCCCCAACTTTCAATTACAAATTGATACAAAACATACCTACTGGAGATATGGATTCAAGCTCTTTGTTGGCATCAAAAATGGTTCCCTCACTGGACACTGTGCTACCAGTTAGCAAAGAAAGCCTAAATTACACAAGCAAAATCATTGTCGAATTACTTCGCGCTGACGAGATGTCTGTTCAGTTGGAACTTCAAGTTCAGGTATACTTTCATAATTATTCCTGCTTCTTATTCTCTGGCAGCGCTTTCATCAGGGAGGAGGCTTTTGGGTCTAACTTTGCAGCTATGTACTTCATCACTTAATCATTATGCACTTAAACCCTGTAAAAGCCGGGCTTATAAAGCCTCTTGCAGTATAGGGCTGGGGCTACCCGTTGTAACTTTCCCTTCACCAACTCAGGTTCCCTTTAATCTATTGACATAAACTTCGCTCAACTTTGACATTTATTAAGGGAAAATTAATGATTGAAATATATTTTTTATTACTTTCAAAAGTTTAAGTTCCTAAGAATGTCAGAACAATACTTGAAAAAACATACAAAGGATAAAAAGTACGCCGTCAAATAAATAGAAATATGTAATACAGCTCTTCTTAACATCGGGTATAAAGTCAATGATGCTCCTTGTTAATACCAAGAAATTAGTAAGATCAAGTAGACAACTGGTCAATGCAAATATGTGGTCATCAATCGCTGACAAGTTAGGGGTGCAGGCCTTGCCATGAATCCCGAGCGATAGCTCGCGCTCGCGTAACGCTCGGGAAATTCAGCTCTTCCCGAGCATTTAATAGCTCGCGTGAAAATTCAAATATCGACAATTTTGTTGCCTGTTTTTATGTGACGATTTACTTAAGAGCGAAAACGCTCGCACAAGGTTGTTAACGGGAGCTTTTTTGAGCTCGAGAGACATTTTACTCATGGCAAGGCCTGGGGTGCTGGTCTGTCTTTCAGTAGGGCGATATTTGTTTTAGTTGTTACTTGGTAATGTGTTGGGGAAAAGACGAAACCTGGCAGACTTTAAAGAAATGAAATGATTATATCAATAACAGCATTAAGATCTCTGAATTTCTACTTGTGTCGAAAAGGGAAGACTTTTTATCCAACTAACTGTTTCTCGTAACAGGTGAAGCCTACAGACGTTATTGACAAACCCAAAGAAGAACAATTGAACACTTTCATAACATCTTCTGACAGTGGGATCGATTACCTTAAAGATACGGGAGATACAGAAGCTCTTGGAAGACTGGTGCAGGTGGCTGCTGGGTCCCTGAATGAGATCAGTGCAAAAAGTGAAGAATTCGATAAACCATCAGAGGAAGAAAAGGAACTAAGATCGCAGGTCTGTCATTCACCTTTTTAAATTATGATTGGGAGGGAAGATTTAGGGCAATGTGTCATGACATAAAATTATAGCAACCAAGGCCAGCTAAGGTAAGGTGGACTTTAACTTGAATAGACATATATCATGAGAAAAACATTCTTGGTTTCTTCAATTTCTCACGATATTGAGAGACTCCTCTCTTCTCAGCCTCCAAAACGTACAATGTTCTTTGAACATCGCTGTAAAATTGTCGTCCAGTTATTGATCTGCATAGTTGTGAGAGGCTAATCTTCTATGGTGCAGAGCTGGACTTTGACATACATCTATTTTTCACTCAATACAGGGTAGGGTTGCTACTTGAGGGTAGCAACTTAATACTTAATAAAGGTCTGAGTTAATTTGAAGGGGCAGAGATAAATAGAGTATAGAGAAAAATAGATGTAATTACAAACAAGAAATTAAACACTTCCACGAAGATGGCGGTTGACATTAGATTTAAAAGTGTCAAGATCATAAGTAAAAGGAAAGCAGTATTAAGACAGAGAGTTCCAGATCTTGGCAGTCTTAGGGAAGAAACAGTTAGCATAGAAATTTGTGTTTATTTGGGGAATGCAAACAGAAAAATCATGCAGAGGTTTAGCATACCGAGTGATCCTTGACCTGATGAGGGGTAGAGGAACGAACTCTTCAGCCATATATGAAGAACACTTGCCAAAGTAATACCTTAGAGAAGACTTGAAGATGCAACATCTCTACGGTGAGACGCTGGTTGAAGTGTGCTGGCTAGTTCAGGCCAAAACGCATGAGAGATTCGTAGTTTGTGAGCGAGTCACACATGTTAAGACAACATTGTGTTATGCAAGACCAAAGATAACAACAATACTCTATACAATTTCTTGCCATTACCTTATAAATATATGACTCAACGTCAGATGACAGAGAATTCATAGATCACAAAAGACCCCAACCTTCTTTGAGACAGACCTAGTTAGGTTACTCAGGTGTATCAGAGAAAAGGCCTGTTCTCTAAAAGTAAGCCACCGGATCCATATAAATCAACCCCTCAAATACCTTGCTGACTATAGGCAGAAGGTTGATGGGGTGAAAGTTCTCGGGAAATTATCTTTCCCCATTCTAAAACACAGGAGCAGGTAAAGTAGTCTTTCAACATTTAGGGAAACAGGAATCTTTCAAAAAGAGATTTAAAAGGCTGGAAAAGATTGAGGAGATTTCAGAAGCGAAATTCTTTCGAAGAACAACAGGAACCATATCTGGTCGCCAAGTCAAGCCTAGGAGTAATACAGACCTTTCTCAAAGAAAACTCTGCTTTAAGTGGAATATTTTAAAGCTCCAATCCAGAGCAATCCAAACAAGAAGACTTGGCAAAAATTTTACCAAACAGCTGAGATTTGTCTGAAGAAATTGTTATCACCTCATGTGTTTAGGAATAACAGACTTTCCCTTATACATGGCGCCAATTTACGAGCTCACAGTTTCTGGATAGAAACAGCTTGCCTACTCTGTCCCAAAGATGTTGCTTTTGCCTGTTCAACAATCCTCTTACAACTATTACTGGCTTATCTGAACAATACTTTAGCCTCCATAGTCCGCACACGCTGATATTGATGAAAGAGGTTATTTCCTTGGGCTGTGGTAGACGAAATAGCGGAAGTTAATCATGACCAAAATGGGGTATCAGCAAGATTTATCTATGTAGAACAAAAGCAGGAATATCTCCCTAAGTCCAATCATAATAATGAGAGGTCCCTTTTTGTGCTCCGTCAGCAAATAGAGATGACCAAGGAGCATCTCAAGTAGTCTCAGAAGAGATCCCAATCTGCCCTTCCAAAGAGAACAGTCGTTCGGGGAAGTGAAGCATCCTTCTGAATGTTTATATTAAAATTCACAGTTACAGTAATAACTGCATGGTCTGATCAACCAAAAGGAGGAACCACTCGGCAGAACATACTTCAGGATTAGAAGTAAGAAAAAGGTAAGGAAGATGAGGATACTGATCATCTCTGTCAGGAATGCGAGTTGGAGATGTTACTAATTGGGTAACATCTTGGGATATAGCAAAGTTGTAACAACATGTACCAGCCAAGTCTATCCCTGGCGATTAAATCAACCAATCAAAATGGTAAGCATTAAAGTTACCAAAGACTAAAACATTAGCTGAGGGATTTCGTTGAAGAATAGGTTCCGTGTGGACGGAGATATCATCTAACATAGTACAATCACATGAAAAAGGTGAACGATAGAAAAGAAGAAGGTAAGTGGTTGAATGAATCAAGGCCAAGTGTAAGCAGATGTAGGACTTGCAATGAGTTTCAAATTCAAGACTTTTAGATAAAGGGATATTATCACGAACATAGGCACCAAGACCATGCATATGAATAGCTGGATCTTTTCGGATAAAAGGAAAATATACAGAGAAAACGAACTGGATATTGTCAATGCTGCAGTCAAGGTTAGTCCCAGACAGAGCCAGAATATCAGGACAAGAAGAAATAGTCTATGATTCACAAGAATCAAAATTTTTTATTTAGCCTCTACTGTTAGTAACGTTACCATTAAACTGCTTTTAACTAGGGTGACATGGTAGTCAGTAAACGGTCGAACATCCGCCCTACGTAGCGCAGGTCCTTCAACAGTATTTCCAGTTCCGTTTACGCAGTTATAATTAATATTAATGCCAATATTTAGACTATATGATGATGATAAGCTCTTCCAGCATTCACACCCCTGGATGAAGACCATTATTTAATAAAAGGTTACCAAGTCGTGTGAATCCGATGAAAGAGAAGGGGTAACAAGGAGAATCAATGCTATAATCATCTCCCCGTACATGTGGTACATGGTTCACCACCAACCAGTGTTTTTTAAGAGACGCCATATCTAAATGATTACCAACCAAGGTTAAACAGCTGATCGTCTGCATTTGGAACAAAACTATCCCCCAACAGGTGCCATCCTGGTATTTCTGAGTATAGGACTAGGAGCACTTTTGGTGACTAGAGGGTAAAGGAGTGTTTTGCCATCAGGTTGTCGGCACTCTGTTGGTAGAGCGATACGCAGCGAAAACTCCAGTTTTAGGTTTTAATTTCCATGCATACATTTGCCACTTCCCTGGTAATTTGTAAGAATTTAAGTATGGCTATTGGGCAAGATCGAATGAACTTTCATCTGTCCTAAACTAATCTTCTTTGAAATTCCTACGAAAAGAGAGATTGACTACTGATGACTCAACCCTCAGATATCTTATGGATTTGAGTGGTAAGTGGTGCTTGGCCATTCCTCTTATTCTTTTCGAGGAAATTGATTCTTGCTTAAAACATAAAATCAGATGAAAACATGGACCTCATTTAGATTGTTTTATCTAATATTTCAAACAAATGTATAGTGCAAGTATTCCTCGATTGGAATTTAATCAGAACTAAGTGCGTTTGCAGTCAATCTGTAGACAAGACTGCAGTATGAGATGAAGAACCTGACGTCAAAAGAACGTGACCCTAGTCTCGAAGTCGTTGCTTCTAACAGTTTTGCGTAGTTTGTTTCCAGTTTTACCGTTCGTTTGGTGTAAAGTCTGTACGCATATCAAAGAATAATGACGCGAGTTGTATTTGCAATTTTAGCACAGTCGACGTTTTTGACGACAAATGAACCAGCGAAATGACTGTGTAGTTTCTCATGCAAGGCTATTATACCATCCAGATGAATGCAGGCCCCACAATCTAGGTGATGGCTTATTTTCCATTCTCAAGTAAGGTATCCTATTCAGCGTCTTTAACTGTTTATAAACAAGATGAAATCCCAAACAGTGTTTTGTGCTCAAAATGGTCGAGCAATCTTGGGTTGGTCACGTAACTAAATCGTGGCTACATCGGCCCGACAAATCGTAGCGTGTAAAGCATCCTTAAAAACCAACAAACCGCGATAAGCTTAAAATTTGCTATAGTTAAACTAAAGAGTTCTCTAGACTCTATATTGGACACAACTCAAGCGAAATGACCTTGTTTTATAAGGTATGCCAAAAATACAATGCTCATGATGAATACAGGCATGGGATAACTACGATTCACCATATAAATTAGCCAACATGTTTCAAACGATTATATACTAAGACAGGTTGTACAGCCTTTTTATTCTGAATTTGTTCCTGATATTAAAATCTCCGACTTGATTTTATAGATTCGTGAAAAGCTCTCGGATGCTCTGGTTTCTCTACCTGTTAACAATCCTGCAAATTACGAACAGGTAGCATCATCAGTAGAGGCATTGACTTCTTCCACGGAGGAAACAAATGAAAAAACTGATGTAAGTACTACTTTAAGAAGAAGATGGGTTCCAAAATTTGTCGGAGACTTAACGCTTTCTTTGTGAGAGTAATAAAACTTATGGCCAATGCCCAAGCTTGCTTAAGTTACTTTCTTTTACAGAAACTTTTTTTCTTAGTTGTTGCTTGTTGACTATTTATGTGGAACGACCAGGTGTGCTTGGTTGTCTACTTGCCTAGGGCGCCAAACAATCATCTCCAATGCTTACTGTGCCCTTCTATCCTTTATTATGCTTGTACTTAATTTTCTTAACCTTTTTTTCTTTCTGGGAAAACCACTTCAGTCAGTGATGTTGCTTGCAAGTGGAATTTTTTGAAACAATTGAGCTCCATATTTTATGCATTTGAGCTGATAAAGTGTCTCTTTTTAAAAAAACCAAACCTGTCTAGTATGGAACTACTTTACTGATTTTGTCCAGTAATTTTCATTTCAGTTGATTATACTATTGCTCACTTCCACGCGAAGTTAAGAATAACTTACTAAGAAGAGATTGCTTATTGCACGCAACATGATTCTTGTGCTTAATGTCATAGCTATGTCAATTACACAGCTAGTAAACACACAAGGTAAGTGATCTAAATAACTGACCCGTGTAATTGGCTTATAGGAGACTGACAGAGGCATTACCATCTGAAATTGTCTGTAAAAATAGAATTGATTCGAGTGGCGCCTGATATTTTGAATCCTTTGATAAGATATCTTAAGACTGAGCACATGAGATATAAAGTAGTGCTTTATTGTCAGTTCTATGACATGAACTCTCTGTCACTGATACTGGACAGTTTTCTCAACCCTTTAGGACTTTTAGGCTTAGCATCTGTTATACGGTAGTGTGTTAGCGGTTTAATCTAGTGGTAAGTGGGTAATAACACGTGAAAAGTATGAAAACACATCCAGAGTTACTAATAGTCGCCTTAACTATGATTGGTTGTTAGTCTAAGTCTACGACAAGAGGTAGATTGCCCGCAAAGTAGTTTAACTGAATGAAAAAATAGCAGATGAAGATTATCAGGTTTCTTGAGCAAATGTAGGTGGCGAAGTATCTGTCAAGAAATGCGGTATAGTAGTTTTGACAATGATAGCAACTGCGGTGGTGGCTGTGGTGATAATGCTTGTAATACTGATGATGAGGATAATGGTGATGATGATGAAGATGATGAGGATGACGACGATGATGCTGATAGTGCTGATGATAACGAGTGTGACAATGACGAAGGTGATTATCATATTATATTCATTAAAGACTGTAGCCTCCTGACATGGCTGCTTGCTTTCAGGAACGTACTATCGCTTTAATGAAGTGGAAACGTATCAAAACATTGTTGTAAAAAGCAACAGTTTTCAACCTTAGCCCACAAATAGTCTTGCAAGGTTGAAAGGAAAATTTCAGAGCACGTTTTGGCTTTCATCAGAATAGGCAATAACTTTTTGACCTTCTTTATTATGAAGAGTGTAAGTCTACTGGCAATTATTTTGTAATCATTTCAGCTCAAGTTCGAATACGTGTGGAACATAACGGAAACTGACGTACGAATTCAGGAGTCAAATTTCTGATAAAGTACATTTATTGGTTGGTCTTAGGTTTAAAAAAAGAAGCACTACACGTAGCTCAAAAGATGTGGGTGCACGATTTTATATAAAAACATCTATAAAACAAATTCGAGGTTCAAATTTGGTAAAAGACAGGAGAACATTTAAGATAGAGGACAGGCTCAACTTCACAGACCAAGTTGATCTCTTTTCAACCATGTTAATTTGCCTATCACTCATTGTAATAGTAAAAAGGTGTAAATAGGCAAAAATTTTCTACCACAGCACTGATTCAATCTTGACGATAAGAAGGGCCTGATTACGGATATCAATCGAAAGTCGACTGCAGGAACGATAGATTAATTGTTAAACTATCAGTAGTACCTGGAAATGTAGCTGGTAGTGTGCTCTGTCATCTGCACTCGTGAAGTGGGAAACTATGTTTCGAGAGACAGGACAGAGAGGGGACTGCAAGCATGAATAGTATAAATAGCACAAATAGCAAGCATGAAAGCAAGCATAAATAGATTGTCATTCGAAGGATAAATAGTAACCCCGTTCGTAGTTGTGGCTTCGGCCTTGAGCAGAGTGAAATTGCTAAAAAACGATCTTGGCAACCTTTTTTGCAACTGATCTGATAGAAATGGATACTTGATTCTCACACCAACTTCAAACTTTAATTCTTTAAATCGTCGATAAGCTGACCGGCCTACTAAGTGACAATTGATAATATGGGATCAGTTATCCAGGGATGTGCTTACTCTTTACGCAATTTCTTTATTGTAGCCAGTATTATACAATTGGAAAAGACTAGGCCTACAAAATTCTGGTATGATCCAGGCGACCATGGGCTAAATGAGTAATTTGATGATGATATGGGAATTTTTCAGAGTTTCCAGATATCGGGATCAAGCCTTGTTCTCTGGTTTTGAAAACAGGCTGACAGAGCACTAGATCTTTTGCCCTTCATTCATGACTAATACATTATATTTCTGTCTATGACTGCCTGCTTTTTTCACTGACATGTTTACCGTAATACACTGGCTATATTCTAGGACAATATTCTCTCAGTTGCTGGGAAGCTTACAACGTTCTTGGACAAATCTACAAAAGAATCAAAAGAAATTAATGTGGAAAAGATCACAACCGGAGTGCCGAAGGTGTTGTCTGGCGTTGCAAGTGTCCTGACATCAATTACGAGTAGGGCGGAGCAAGAAATGGAGCCAAGCTCACCTGAAGTCAAAAAAGAAGAGTCAAAGAAAAAGGTTGGGAAAAATGTACCATGTATAATTGTTATCTGTTATGTACCCTCTTGGCAACTAAGTAACATCAATACTTTAATTATTTGACAGTTTGCTGTTCCTTTCGTAATAATAAGGTCCCTTTATCTGAAATGTCATTTACATAGCAGTCATCTAACCACCGTCTGTAACTCTGCTTGTAGTCATCTGTATATACTTTCCTTCTAGCACGAGAACAGGACAAAGGAAGCAACGGCAGTGATATCAACTCTCTCGTCACTATTGATGAAAGTAAAGTCACCGGGAGAACTGCCAACTCGGGTCCAGACAAAATCTCTGGCGCTCGAGGTTGAGAAAACGTCCGTTCAAAACATAGAGAGGTCATCAGTGAAGACAATGCACGGAGGGGATATACAAGTTCCATCGGGAGATGCATTCACACCATTTGTTACAAGTGCGCGTGATACAGTTAGCAGAGAAGTCAGTACAGCTTTTATATCTACATGATTACTCTATTTTTCATATATGAATACTTATTTATTCATACGTGAATACTCTTTTCTTTGCTTAGCAATAACGTTTCCTCATTTTAAAAATACGTTCCCGCGAGAATGAATTGGATGATGGTTCCTACTATAGGCAGATTTTGAAATTAAAGACACTTTTAAAGTATACGGAAGATAAAGCTGTGAAGACTTTCGGAAGATAATAATGATGATAATTATGATTCCGATGATAATTATGATTCCGATGATAATATCACACACATAGTACGTATGACGTTTCTAAGCAACTTACAATAGATTACACTCCTTCTTTTACACTTATAAATCACCTCAACGAATATTCAAACACAGATGTAAATCTTCTAACATTACATTATGCTGTGTATGCGTTCGTAAACGATGCGCTTTCTTTCCGCGTTTAAAACTGTCAAAGATGAAGAGATGCATCGCTGGAATCTAGTTTTAAAATACAGATCATTTTGGGACAATCCTCCATAACGTGGAAGTCATATCTGATATATCGGTCAATTTGTTGACAAGATAAGCAATACATCTTATGTACCACATTAAGCTTGAATGCGCGAAAAGATGACGATGATTTGACATCGGAAATGGTACTCCTATTCATAGGGCTAACTTAATATTTAGATATGATAATTTTGTTTTTGTTTTTTAACCCTATTTAACATTGCAGCAGTATAGAAAACTCTTTAAAAATTTCCGGTTGCTTTCTCCGTTTGAGTGAAATAGAAATAAATCTCGTTAAAAGGGAAACGTTTCAACAATATATATATATATGCAATTAAGTCGCCCTTTTATGCCAATTGTCTTAATTCAACTGTAAGTCGTACAACATTTCTTTGCAGGTGATTGCTTTACCTAGCAATCCTTATATTTTTGATAACGATGGCACTGGAAGTAACTTGGGGCCAACGGTTACTAGTCTCAATTTCTACTTGGGAGACAAGAAGACACCGCTTATGGATCTCAGCTATGAAAACCAAATCAAAATTACAATTAATACAGACTCAAGGGAAAATGTAAGCATTTGCCGAGTTCCTTTGGATCATTTCAATTTTACTATCCTCTAAATACTTCGCATTTGAATAAAATTCTACTTTTTCTCTGTCTCGGTTGGTAAACGTAGGATCTTCGGTCATTTTCCATGAAATGTTAGATTCGTGCTAACAACTTTTCTACAGCATCTGAAGCGCAAAAGATTTATGAAAGGAAAAAAGATGATTGTTTGATTCCTCATCACTATAAACTATCGATTACTAGTTCATGCTTGATCTCAGTTTTTGCAGTTTAATCTCGGTATCATTAGATGTCTAGGTATCTGATGACTGCTTCTTGTGGGGTTAGCAAGGTCATTTTGCATTAGAATTTTTTCATGGTAAAGTCATAAATACTCTATGGCGCATACTGACTCATTTTCTTTTCCAGAGGAATGCTACATATTACTTACTGGATCCTGGAACGATGTTAAAACGTCAAACAGCCTCAACGAAACAAAGCAGTTATCTCTTTTCAGAGATTGAAGTGCTATTGGCAAATAAATCCTGTAACTTAATGGTAAACTATGTACTTTACCAGGAAGCATATAACTCATCCTATAAAGTCAACTTGACACTGGGAGGCGAAATGTTATACACCGACCACAGGAAATTTGGTCCCGTACAGCAAAATGATTACTTGCTAACTAAATTTAAAGCTCATCCGCCATTTTGCAAAGCCGAGTTTACAAACGTCATGTATTTTTCCACATGTGTATACTTAAATGAGACTTCTCGTCTTTGGGAAAAGTCGGGCTGTAAGGTGCGTACATATCTATTTATAAATTATTAGTGCTACAAAACTTAAATATTGCCAAAAACAAGGCCTTTTTCATGTTACCGAAGTACTTTTCGAAA
>JAAAKL020002433.1:0-26163 GCA_010016065.2 Carybdea cf. marsupialis auct. non (Linnaeus, 1758) | reverse complement strand
CAATCCTTTGGAACTCGCTTCCAAATCAGGTCAGGAATGCAACAACTGTACAGGATTTTAAACGTAGCCTTAAAACGGATTTGTTTGATATTTTTTTTAATCAAATAGGAAGTATTACTTTTAAGATCGACTTTTAAGGTCTTCTAATCCCGACTGCCCAAATATGATTTAATCATTTTAACAGAAACAAAACATATTTGTGTACCAATTATATTCAATAGATAGGAAGTATTACTTGTTAAGTTGACTTACTGTAAAGCGCTTAGTGACAATTTGTGATAAGCGCTATATAAGTACTAGTATTATTTTTATTATTATTATTATTAATTAATATCATATGACTGCGGAATCCAGTCTTTGTTGTGTCAGTTTAAAGGTAATAAAAGGCCCTTCGTGCGCTATCTCCGAGCACTTGTATACCAATCTCGGTTTGTCCATATCATAATTACGTATACATTTGATGACATTAAATGCATCCTTTATTGCAAATCCCAGGGTTGAGATCATCTTTATGGGAAGTCGTACACTACTAACGTTTATTATGAATCCTTCTGGTACTGTATCTTCTGTTGCCATAGCATCATTCAAAACATACTTAAACTACTATCCTAAACGGCTGGATTGTTTTTATATTAGCCTATACCAGTAACTTTCCTTTAATAAAGTGCATATTATATCATATCTTGTGATAACAAAGGGTTCTTTTGGAAACTAAAGTATGACTTGTATATCATACACGTAATGAAGTGAATTGAATTGACGCAGCCCCAACATGAGTAGAGACACAAACTGCTATTCAATGCTCGGTATAATTTATACCTTTCGAAACCTTCAGGAAATCTCTGATTTTATAGTCGAAAGACATTGTTCCTGGATGGATATCCATCTGTGTAAGTTCCTTAGCCGATTCTGAGTCAGTGCCAAGCGTAGCTTTAGTACAAGTACTGACGCACGGAGACACCGATGTCCTCTTTGCCGGTTTCCTTTAAGGATTGGCAAATTTTAGTTGAATAAAGAGAGATGATATTGCCTGCTGTGCCACTCCGAGTTCATTGGTGATTCCTGAAGAGGCTTTAATGCAAAACAAGGGGATACTTAAAAGTTTTTGTTATTACGAGACTACAAAAAGGTGCTAAAGCTATTGCTCAATTTCCAAGATGATACCAGTTAAAAACGAATGACGTAAATTCTATTTTCTAGAACATGCACACATATTAGAGATCTTATACGACTGATATCGCTTTAGTGATATTTCTAACCGATTGGAACTTTTTTCTTATTCTTTTAAGTTGAAGGATTGGTAATGTAGTAGGCCTAGTCGGTACTAACGTCATAAACATTGACAGCCTAAAGCTTTGAGATTCAAAATGATCGGCCCCTACCCCCTATAACCGTGACCGTGATTTTATGGATGTAGGTCCAGGGAGGAGTTTCCTAGCAAAAGACGGCCAAATAATATTTACAAAGGACCACATAGCAAAAAATTGGATTTACCAGACCTTCTTCCATGTTAAAAAGCACCAAAATCAAAAAATGTGCTAATGCTCAAAATATCTATATGCGAAGGCTATATGAAATTGCCGTTTACAAGGCAAACAAGAAAGTACCGTTATAGATGCACAACACGAAAACACTTGAGTTAGTTTTTCTGACATTTTCTCTAATATTACGTGTCATCCTCTTTCCTGCTTAATCACTGAATACGCAACCTGAACGCTGATGCTGCACACCAGGAACTGACGCATAATTAAAGTGTACCTCCAGTGGTCAGAAATGTTTTCATATTTTATTCAGTTTGTTTCAAGGAATTAAACTCCAACGTTAATTTTGGTCTCACGTATAGTTTTCCATAGTTGTATTTTGATCTTTAAGAAACTTTTCCCAGAACGAGGCACTTTCTGACGTGATAAGGAACAGGGAAGTGTAGCTGTTTATGCTGAAATTCAATACAAGGCAATCATGTTGGCGGCCAGCATTGCAGTTTTGAGCTTTTTTACACGGTTTTACGTGAAATACACTCAACGTACGGTAAATAGAATAGACGAAGGCTTTGAAGGTCAGTACAATAACGAAAGTACCAGAAAAATTTCTGACCACTGGAGATATGCTTTAAGTAAAATATATTTAAAGCAATTTTGTACTGTTTACTTTCAGTTACTCACCGATGATAAGGGTTATCAATTGCCCCAAGCCGGCTAAGGCCAGATTGAGATTTCAAGGAGGGTGATGGGCTTCATGCCAAAAATTAATGGGGCTCATTGGTTGTACATGTATGACATCATCGATATATTCTCATAAAACGATGGGATTGTTGTTGTCGAACAATAGGACTATTGTCATTACAAAAATTACAAAATGTGATTATCTTTATGACACAAAAAATCTACTGTCTGTCTTGAAGGTGCTTGCATGGAATCAGCTGTTTTTGTCAACGTCATAACTGTATGTTTCCTGTGCATATCTAAACAAATGAACCTAACCTAAGCAATTGAATCTTAACATTAAGAGACTGAACATAATGTATTTTGATCTAAAATGACGGCAAATAGCACCATTAAACTATTGTATTCTAATAATGCTGGCCTCGCCTAAATCTGTAGAGTTGAAATTTTATCCAATAAAGAATAGGGGGCTATATACCAGGTTGGATGCGGCGAGGACGTCCAACGTCGCCTCGGGCATGGCTCAAAGATTCAATGGGCAATTTGGTTCACATTTAGAATTTCAGAGTTTTAGACTTCAGATCATCACTTGATATATTAAAGTTATACGGAGAGGAATATTCAAAATAGAAATATGATTGCGTGTGTTATAGTATTACTTCTACCCACAAATAATATCAAACAACTGCGAAGGCCTTGATGTAACCCTACAGAGATGAGAGTCTCCTGCAAATACTTCGCTGAAGTTCAGTTCCCATCTCAGTTTAAATAATGTCAGATGTGGAAAATGCTCATCATGAGATTCGCCTCACTCTCTCATGACCTTGAAAAATCAATATCTATCATGGTGATGCAGGACGGTAGAAATGATTCTGATATTTATGTGTATGTGAGGTAGGCGAGGGGTGGGCGCCGCTTCGAAGGTAGGGCACTCTACTGTTTAAATGAATAAAAAATATTCAGTAGATGCAAACGTAGCATCTCTTGGGCCAAAATAATGAGGCATCAGCCCATCAATATGGACCCGTCACACTGGTCTAAGCCCTGTTATTATTTAAAGTCCAAGGGATACACAGGAGTTGAGTGCCTGTCTATTGATCACCACGTCTGTGAACAGACCAGGATTCTAAATCACGTCTCTGAGTTACTAGCGCAGCGTATGGATCACTCAAGGCTTCCCCGACGGGGATGATGTCGATACTGCAAAAATGATCGGATTGGGGATGGAGCACCTTCTAACGACAAACTTGAAGAACTGCACTTTGACCTTCTACTGCCCCTCGTGCGACCCTGTGCTCCTTACATGTATTTACAGTAATATAGAGCATGATGGATCCTGGAAAGCTGCTAGAAAACTGGCAAGTTAAATAACTCTCATACTTGCAATTACATATTGCAATGTTATACATTGTACCTCACAGATTGTGTTTACTAATAAGCACTAAATTGTTTATACCGACAGATGTGCACAGCAGAGTTATCACTTTCCTTGTTTAGGTCATGTTCTACAGCTGCAGTATCATACATAAACATTTCAATTGAACGCTTTACTTCAATAGCTTCGTTTCCATTTCAAACAGCAGCTTGTGGTATAGTGCCGCGCTTGTTTACGAACACAAACACTGCAATTTTTACAAATACATGATAAGTATCTTTCATGCCGGCTAACACCTATCTGGTTACAAGACATTAGAAGGAAATAAAAACTGATGGTTAAAACGATATTTAGCAAAAGACAGCTATGCAAGCCTATTTTTGTTTATATAACAAGGGGTTTATGTAATGGTTAAAAGCCATTTGTTTACAAATATAGAGTCTCGTCTTCCAAGACTGTCCAAAAATGGTAAATACGTAAGCAATGTATCATCTGGCATATTATCTAAAGGTTATTGGTTGATAATTCTAAAATCATGTGTAGCTGTCATTTGTGGGAGGAAAAAAGCGTTGAAAACAAGAATTCTCAAATGGAGTAACTTGAGTCAAATAAAAAAAAGTTAGAAAGTCAGGGAAAGAGTTTGAAGCAAAGTAGGAAAGGTAAGGAAATGAGTAACCATTTACACTTGACTTAAAATGGGGAGAAATTTGAACATATTTTATGCAGCTCTGTCTATAACTATCGTAAGCTAAAGACTTTAATATGGCCTTACCACAGCTAAATGTAGCCAAATCTATATAGTAGGTTGAAGTCTTTGTGTATATTTCTCACTAATTATGGAATCTTCAAATGAAATTTCTTTACCCCTTTTTAAAGGGGGTGCTCAGAAAACAGTGTATATAGTCACGTTGGTAATAGACTTCTTTTATATAGCAATGTTATTAATAGATTATGGAATAATGTTTTAATATTTGAAGATTTCTCCTAGCATGTATATACATGGGTGGCACGGAGTAGGTACGGTATATAGTTGTTAAAGGAAGAATTGAGTCATATTAAGTCAAAGGGAAGAAAGTAAATAAGGGCTAGCCAACGAGGTAAGAATGTCGGTAGTATTCTAAACGAGGAAGTAACAAGGAGGGATTTTAGTGAGTTAACAAATAAACAAAATAAAAGTAAGTATATATAAAATATATAAGTACGTACATAAAAAAGTAGGAAAATAATTAAGTACGAACGTAAGATAGTAAGTAGACAAGTAGGTAAGTAAGTAAGAAAGCAGAGGCATGAATGAAGATAGTAAGCCAACCAATAGACCAGAGGCATTCTGTTCATTCGTCGGTCAATCAGTCGGTCAGACAGTCTGTCTGCCTATCAGTCAGTCAGTCAGGTAAGTATGTTGATTTACATACTTTATCCGACGAACAATTTTTGGTAAGTAGTTGCAGGTACGATAACAATTTGCACTGTGTAATAAATCTGCTACCTAATTATACACTAGTCGTTTACGTATTTGAGCATATAAAAATAGGTCTTACAAACAAATAAAAATCATAGTTATGGGGCTATCATAACTAGCATGTCATGCATGTACTGCATGCTTAGGCGTTAAACCGTAGCCAATCCATGTTGTACATTCTCCTTTGTTCGCAAGGTGGATCTGATGTTTGATTTGGGTAAACCATGATGGACATAGTTCGTAAAGGATCAGAAATATGATGTGTGAAACAAATCAAAGAAGTAGGAATTGGCTTGAAAACTTACCGTACAGAGATTCCTTATGATTGATACCGTGAGAAGTGAAGTACCTGCGGGGAGTTGGGTGGGAAAGAGACATACATTAAAATCCTCCAAAACACTGATTCCTTGTTGTATCAAGGTTAAAGTGAAATGAAGGCACCCTTTGAAGCTGTGCCTACAGAATGGTTGAAGCAGCAGGTGTACAGAATCAATAGGATTGACGTTTTCTCCAAATCTCGACAAATTGAAAAGTGCTAACAAACATTCACACGTCATTTGGCTTGGGCATATACAGAAAATCCAAACATGAATTGTGATTTGAAAGATCAAAGGACGACAGAGAGCGTAGCTCTTCCAGTTGCAAACCTTTACAGAGAATTGCAATGTTTGTGTGTGGGGGTAGGGGTGGAGTTGGATGGTATTCTAGCTTGCCGACCTGATCGGTATCGTTTTCAGAAACATTACATATTGCAATGCATAGCTTTATGAGCCTTTTATATGAATCACAAGTAAGTGTGTGTGCCAGCAAACGGGGAGACAAGTTTTGAAGAGAGAAAATTTTATCTTTTAGGTACTTTTTCGATCTTTCAAACCATTCGGATCTAACAGGTATTACCGTAACCGTTTTTCGTTGTATCTAACAACCTTCCATTCAGAGAAAGAGGAGCAGTGCACCTGTTTTGAAAATCTCCCAAGATTTTTAGTTATTTAGAGGAGTTTACACCTGGAGCAATAAATTCAAGAGGCAGAACGTCCAATTGTCATTTGCTTCTACAACAAACACTTTGACATTCACAGAGCTATATCTATACCAGGCAGCAGTAACAGATAATATAGAGAACAAAACCCACATTGGGCTACGGTTGGTACAATGGTTAAGCCCCGTATACACGGCGAAACTTGTTGATACAACATGTTGCGTCCAATATGTTGCATCATGTAAACCAGCCAAGTTGTACAGCTTTTGTTGCACGCAACATGTTAATACAACTGATTTTAGAATAGAACAGGTTCTATTTCTCGCAACGTGTTGTGACAAATCAGCCAAGGTGCGATGCATTTCTGAGGGTCATACGACAGGGAGGAAGGGAAGCTAAATAAGGATTATCAATATTTCATAGACGTTTTCAGACGGAAATGGACGAATTACCTGAGTTTCAATTGCCCCACTTCTCTCTAACATATATATATATATAAAAAATTCGTTGTTCCAAATGAAAACGCAGTTGTGAAACTCAGTTGTACAACAAGACAGGGTCCTCAGAACGATTGTGTACAATATGTTGATGCTACATGATGCACCGTGTATATGGGGCTTAAGGTATGGTTGCTCATAGCTATTTCCTCCCTGGGGCCCTAGATAGCTCTCAAAGGTCTTTCCAGACAAATCTGGATGTGCCACGGATAGCAATTGCACATTAAATTTAAAAGGACGACGGGTGATGGATGCCTCTGTACAAAGCTATTGGCTTTCTGTAATCCAAATTCAAATTGAATTATAGACTTCATCGACACAAAGACCATGAAAAATATATGGCGTTTTCTAACGAGACCAAACCGATAATTTCTTAGGAGTGAAACTAAATAAAAGTTTGTGCAAGTTTGTAAAGTCAACCCCATATATTTTGATTACTATTACGATTGTTTCAATTTATCAAGGTCTGTTTTCTCTTGCTTGTTCCAAAAGAAACTCCTAGGGTATTGTTATAATCCTCAGTCCTTTTGAAACCTAAAAAGGATCATTTGTTAAGTTTCTACAGATCATTCCACCTTCGAATGAAAATTGCAAAGATTACTCTCTGACAAGAGAGGATTATTTCACGGCTGTAGGGAAATGAGATGTAGGGAAAACACGTATTATAGTTTGTAGCCTGTAACTGCTTTGTCATTGTTTGCTGTCTCGTCATGATTGTTTCAAAAAATATTCACAGCAGCACATTGTATTGTTCGTTGCCTGGGGTAATAAAATTTAATACTCCTTTATTCCATGTTAAAGTGACCCTGCAAATGATCATGTACATGGGTGGCTCAAGGTGGAACACGATATATGATTAGAAAAGGCATATCAGAAACAAAGCACAGGTTGTTTCTAGTTGGAACAATATGCAACTGTGATGAACTAGAAGCGTTGTTACATTACGTAGGACTAAACGATGTTAATTCAAACAGTTTTTTCTTCAAGATGTTTGTGTACTTGTTTGTCAGCAGACGACTGTAAAATAAATGAATGAGTCTGTAAACATCGCTTCTTCACATCTTCCTCGGGGTCTTAAGATTCTTTGAAAATTAAAATAAATGTTCGAATTGTCGGCAAGCTGGTCTATAGAAAGGAAGACAGTGATAATGAAGAGAATGTCATAATGTATGGCTATTTTTAGCGACAGACGTTAAACAGTATACTAAGTTTGTTTCAGTCTTACACACTGAACACAATATGGTTTCGAACTTGAGATAAACAGTTGCTCTTTCCTTAAGAAACACCCATTTATCTTTTTCTCTAAGTCTGTAAACATTCTGACGTCATCCGTGCCAATTAAGACACTAGTAAAGCAATATAGGAGCAATGTTTAAAAATATCGTCGAATGGAGATATTCTTGTTAAGTACAAAATATGACAGTTTTCTTTGTGATGTATTGTCATCTGTGGAGTTAAAGCAAGGAGTGAAATATCAGTTACAAATGCCTAACAGTTTTGACGTCATTGGTATAATACAAAGATGAGGGCCATTAAGGTTCAATTACGTGAAAGAGGAAACGTCGTTTGGAAATGATGTCTATTTCTGTATGCACGTAACTTTACTTGCCTATAAGATGCGGTGGGGTGAGGGCTTAAAACTTTTTTTAGATATTTAGAAGAAAAAAAGTTGTTTTTGGTAAATGACATTTGGCTTGGTCAATAGGTCTTTGCAACAGATATAAAAACTCGATATCTATTTGAGAGTCAAAAGACTTCATAATCCAACACCTCAATCTTCGAGTTACGACACGCTGTCATGACGGACGTAGAACATCACTAAATAATGACAAGTGACTGGTGCATAGTTATACTCGAATTTTTTTCTTCATGTCTTAATTCTGAAATACCTATTTTTAAAATGTTCAGACAGATGGAGATAGACAAGCAGACGTTCAAACGAAGGTTATGGCAGCACAAAACGTGAATGACTTATGAAGAAGAAAAAGAACATCCATTCCTTCTGTCAATTACAGTCAAAAATATGAAATCATAAGATTTCAAGAATGACATCCACCCACCATTTTTATCAATTACATCACTAGAAGCAACAAGATGTTACTATTAGTCTATCGTAAGCCTTCTTGTTCTAAAATTGCTTTTAACTTCTACTATTTTCATGGTGGCCCTACTTCAAGTTTTCCTCACTTCAGGCATGCGTGTAACATACAGATATGGAATTGATTTAATAAACGAATGTGTTAAACAGTTACTCAGAAGTTTGATAAGCTAGGATAAGTAGGGTTCTTCAGAGTTGAGGACTGCGACTTTTCAGCTCTAAAAACGTAGACGAATATACAGATTGCATGACCGTACGGAAGAAGGGCTGTAAATTTGATACTGCTGTATTGATATTGTTGTAGAATTAATCTTTGCTAATTTTAAGGTACTGCAAAACATCAAAGAAAGAAGTACTGAAATCGAGGTTGCATTGAGTCGCCTGCAACCACTGAAGAATTTTCAACATAAAAATTGTAGTCTTTGATGATATTTCAATACAAAATTCGTTTATTTCGTATGACAAGGTTACCAAATGACATAATCTATAATTCCTTTTCTCTATTTTTTGCTTTATTGATATTCTTATTTCTGATGTATTTATTTAATATTTATTTTGCATTATTATTATTATTAATTTTTCAATACTTTTCCTTTAATTTTTGTTCATGATCGATTCATCTACTTATTAACTTTTGTATGATCATCATGTTTTTCTCATGTTCTCTCACTCACTTTCCCTCTTGTGCTTGTAATGGATGGCCATCTCTGTCCTGATGACAGCCGAGTGCTAGAGAGCTCTAAATTGCACACTGAAATCACTACTTCATATGCAGATCCGAAGTTACTAAATTTAATCATTATATTAAAATAATATATAAGTCTTACAATCCTCAGAGTACAAAATCGTCAGAATATAAATTAAAAAGGGAAACAATGAAACTTATACCTAACTGTGTTTTCAAAATGGCCAATCAGAACTCAGACTGCATGAAAACACAGCCAGAAATAGATTTATTCAGGCAGATTTTTCCATCTAGCGGCTATACCGAAGATGTCGTCGATTTTGACTTTTGGGCCTAAGAAATGCCTATTTCGTCCAGTTCTATTATTCTGTACCATCAACAAACTATCCGAATAAATAAATGCAATGGTAATCATGATTTGATAATGATGTATAATCACGCGATTCAGATGCACTGATACGCCTACTCTTAATAAGCAATCACGAGTCACAGGGAGTCTAGATACGCCACGACAATCTCCATTGTTGTAATACCCCTTCTCTCGCTTTGTTACATTCTCCTTCCAAGCTCTTTATAGCTAGACCCCAACAACTACATACCCTCAATATTTTATACTGTAAGTGCTTGTGTCGATCCACGAAATACATCTTACACGCTTAGATCGCCCTATACTGATGCCCTGTTTTAATGCTTTGAATATCAGCATGAAGCATAGGTTTGCCACCTCCTCGAATTTTCTAGCGTTGGCTTCGCGCCTTGTCCTTAGTCCTGCGAATGTAAACAGAACAGGGAATATTTAACTTTCCACTGCAAATATTGGGCTGTTATGTTATACGAAGACAATGCCCTTTAAGTAGTAAATGGTTTTCTTATCCACTTATTCACTTACTTTGCGCCTTACAGCATTGAGGACATTTATTTCAAAGAGGTTCAGATTTCAACATTTGTCCCATTTCTGCCTTTTACATTCGATGTGACTATCAAGCAAGTAATTATCTACACTTTGAAGATTCTATTGAGATAAACGCTCAATTTATTTCTAAAAGTTACTATTTGCACCGTTAGGCAATGCATTTCAATGATGATCCTACGAGTATCAATATTGGGTTACGAAGAAGCTTTAACAGTAAGTTGTATCATGCAATGTTAATCTGCACTGTACACTCTGTAGAGCATCTACCGACCAAACTAGAGAAACCATTCAAAAAGTTCTTAAGACTGAGGAGATCCACAGGTTAATCCCAATTTCGCACCTTTTATGTTCCATAAAAGTAGGGCTTGATGAGATTTGTCTAGAAATTTCTATTACACAAGTGACCCGAATATGTCAATCACATGATCCGTTACTATGAGGTTAAAAGCTAATGATCTCTATGACCATTCGATCATATACCTGTGACTTAGCCCCATCCACACTGAGTTAGTTTCAGACTAACAAGATTGGAGGGGGGACGTAGTGGAGCGGGGGCTATATTAATGCCAACTTGTCATCTTTATATCAAAGCCGGCAGGATTTTTCGTTTACTCATTAGCATATATAAATAACTTTCGTAGTACATTTTAGAATGGGTGGTGATGGCATCACTACATAACAGGGAGAATACAAGTACCTTAACAGCATTCGAAATCCATTGTTGAAGTACGAGTAGCAAAGTTTGAGTAACAAAACGTAAAATAAACTTAATTTTTAAGAGTAAAAGCTAGGAAGCATAAAACTAAACCATAGTAAGACCTTAAAATAATATGCAGGACCTTTTGCATATATATATATATATATATATATATATATATATACATATATATATACATCTATGTTTATTTCAGTAATAGCGAATATCTGTGTATATTAATACAGTGGTGTCCGTATTATTTCCTATGGGGCAGGGGTTGAAGATTTTTGATATAGAATAAACAAGGGCTGGAAAAGTAAGATACAGAAATGATCTGTTCCAAAAGGAGTACATTATTAAAGATATTCCAATATCCAGAATGCGAGAACTGTTGATGATGTTGCCTATTTGTTTTCAAGACTTGCGCTACTTCTAATAATTGTTACCTAGATTTTGGAGAGAATTAAGGCTTTATGTTATTAAATGTGTTTCTCTAGAGACGAAAGTACGCTTTGCGCATACTTTCGAACAGTAGATGGTACTTCAAGGAAGCTAACTGTCCTCATGACCAAAGAGGCCAAAGATCAAGAAATAAAAGAACATAGCAAGGAAGTAATATTGATGAATTGGTCAATAAAAAGTGTAACGTGAAGACGAGTCAATGAAAGATATTGTGGGTGCAGAAGCTTACACTTTGTAATAATCAGGTAGAAACTTTCTTTATGTAGCTGGAAAGCAAACAGACATAGTTTGGTCAAATGTTGGCAATGCCATGAGGCGTTTAAGACCATAATAACGTTCTTAGCTCAACATATATAATGGAACATTCAAGAAACGTGAAAGGTAGTGAGGAAATGAAGTTAATAAAATTCATTGCTGAATCCCAAAACCTACCAATGAAGAATAATGAAGAACTAAAGTAACTGGAATAATAAGAAGAGAGTATACTTTACTACGTCATTTGCAATTCATTGAGTAAATGGAAGGTAACAAAATGTATCTCTAAAAAACAAAGCAAAATTTCCCTTTACTAATGAGCTTAAATGTTTAGAAAGATGCTTTACAATGAGTTCATTTCTTGTCAGGCAACGATAACTACTTGAGTTTATTATTTTTGCTGTTGGCATCATCCAAGAGAATTATGTTTGCTTGAATTTAAAGACATATTGCATGGGTGCCGTTAGACACGACAAGACATTTATAGTCTTGTCTGCTCAGAGAGCAGTAGTGTTTTGATTAATTTCGGTTACAGAGTTAGTGCAATGAATATTTTTCTAGGCAATTTGTATTATCAACTTCCGTTGGGTTTAAATTCCATGACACTCGCTCATCTCTGTTCTCATTTCCATATTTTCGACATAAGTGCATAGGCAGAAAATAGCAAAGAAATACACAGACTGTAGGTCTTGTTCACATCACTGAACTCTAAAATGTATGCCTAGACACTGAAAGTGTTCTTAAACACTAACGAGCTTTCTTAACCTTTCTAAATTATCAACAGATTCATCTTATGCATTCTTAGCTTAGTAGGTCTAAAACATTTTTGAAGCGTTGCACAGGCTAGCGGACAAGATTTCAACATAACAGACCAAGGATGAGAAAGAAAGGCAAGAAAGAAAGTTGAATGTACATTTATAGCAATTAATTAATATCGAGAAGGCCTGTCTCTGTGAAGAACACGTCAAGATAACAAAAAATAACTTGCTCCTACCTAGAGAAAGCCTAACTAGAAAGTATAACCTGTCTAAATTATAATCTACAGGCCATAAATCTATTATCGCAACGTTCTCTAATAGGCTTAAGGTTTCTTAGATTTAGCTAACAGAAAAGGCGTACGCAACAAAGATAAGACCACGAGGATAACTTCAATCATCGACTGCTTTACGGCTGATTGAACGACCAATGTGCCTAGCAACGAACCACCTGAAATAACACAATCATCTGTAAGTCATAAATAATTACCGGAAGTATTACTTTAGATTTAAGCAGCCAAGTAAATTTCTTCTGCATAGCTACCGAAGTATATCTATATGAAAAGCGATGAAATATAAATTACTTTCTAAGATTGTATACTTACACTTCCGTTACTTGGCTTATTTCTTTTTCTAAATATGCAGACATTTAAGAAAAATTCCTTATCCCACTAATGTCTGTATGCGCAGGTTGAGCCGTAGCAAAATTGTGTTACGGGTAGTGAGGCATTTCTTTAACATTTTGAAAAGTAATGTAATGTAATGTAAAGACATTCAGCTGCACAGGTCAATCTGTTCCTCGTCAGAAGCGAGGCTCTACACAGAAACTGATGATCAATATCAACATCAGTGGAAATTATTACAACTATGGCGGGCATTCAGTGAGGAATACCAGAAATGATACTTACTCGGGCATCTGCTAGAATCTTAGATAATGCTAAGAAAGTCGAGTAGGGGAATGACGTTGTAAACGCATATGAAATTTATACAATTGACATTGCGCGTTATAAGCTACAATTGTCATCGTCATAATCGTTACTAGTATTACCAAATTAATGGTATTGTAGATTTTATTTGTTGTCCTATTAAAAAGTAGTCCTATTAGTATCACTATCATTGTATAGTCATTGTTTATACTGTGATTGTTTTTAAAATCAATCATATGCCGATAGTTTGATATTCCAATAGATACATTAAGTTAAAAAAATAAATTATCACAATACAATATACCTATTTTATATTTTATGTAATATCAGAGGGCACAGGCCACACCTATTCCTTTTAATGTACTTTAAATATATTCAATTGTATCATAGGAAGGGCAACAATAAATTGAGTTTTTAAAGTTTGCTTTATGTGATGTTTTGTCTCAAATATCCTTGTCAATCTTGGCATTTTAATCAGGTATTGAGGGCTTACTAACTACTATCTACGGTATAATACTATTGTCAAGAACGCCCCTCCTATTTTAGTTTTATTGTATAGTCTATATTCTACATATTAAATGTTCTTCTTAGTAACCCTTACAGTTCTTTGTGCTTCCACAACTATTGGCACCATCTCTACCTTTTTCACTTTCTACACCCTTAGAAATTGGTATTTCAGTCCTGAGTTTGAAGTATTGCCTCATAATTCGCAAATTTCAAGTTAATGAGCGAAGTTACTGCCAAAATGCGTTCTACAAACCTGCAATTACGGAAATGTGCCCTAGCTCTTGCTAACCTTGCATCTTCGTAAAAATAATGCGAAATTTAAGGGGTAAACCACATCAATCAGAAATCTTGTTCACTTTCTCAGCCCTTGTTAAAACCGAAGTTATGTCCTCAATAAGCCTGAATGGAGGAGTGCCAAAGTATTTTTATTTCTTGTGTAACTATGTGGAATTATTAGCGTAGCAATTTCTTTAGTTGTATTTCTATTTGATTTTTCCCGTTTTCTTCTTCATCTCGCACTTGTAGGATTCCCTTCCTTTCTTTATTCTTATTTAAAGAAGCTGTACAGCTCGATTCTAACTTAATCAACGCTTTTCCTTCTTTCGTCTTTTCCACATAAATTCTATCAACCGCCACACGTGGATGATGACCTGTATTTATCGCTAACATGTTCCATGTTCTCCTATCTAATTCCTTAAATGTCAGCATCTGTCCGTTTAAAAATTCTTGCACCATGCTGAAAAACTGCAACATATCAGGAAACTATCCCAAAGACTATATTTATGACATGCAACTTTGACCCCAGTATCTTTCTGACAATCGTAATATACTCGTTATGTACCTTCTCTTACAGTTTATTTTGTTTGGTCCACTTTGCCATTTCTCGCCCTGCTATTTTTCACCCAAGATAGGCTTTAACTATTCCTACAGGGGGCTAAATCTCCCGTACTTATAAGAAGCAATTCTCAAATATTTTCTAATATTTGAGAATTGCTACTTATGATCAGAGGTTATTTAAGACGTCGACGGTGGATTGCACATAAAAGAGCTGCACTTTTGCTCATGTCGGGCATTAGCATTGAGTAGCTACAAAACTTACATGTTATTTAGTTCCACTTAGTTTTAAAAGGGAAATGTACCTATCGCTCTAACTTCTTGTTTAATCTATAACATACTTCCCCGAGTGAGCCTGCTTGTTGGTAAAGTACGAAATGCTTTAAACCAGTTTACATCAGCAGAAAATGTGAAGAGTGCACTGCTATGTGAAATGTAAAATAGGGTGTACTAAAGCAAGTTTTCTTCGGTCTCTGTGCATAGGAATATATTATACGTAGTGTAATAGTGCTGCATGGCTGACTATCACTTAACTGCTATAGTTTTCCAGCTTTTCCTGAGTTTAGCTGGTTTTCTTCATGATCCTTGAGGTTTTCAAAGAGTTTTGTACAAAAAAGGTTTTTCCAGGTTGGAGGAAGCTGTAGCTGCCTGCAGTAACTAACTAACTAATTCAAGCAATTCCCTTTCACAGTTTCTCAGTCCATCGGTTAGTTTGTCAGTTAGCTAGTCAGTCAGTTAAGGAGACAGGGGACGGAAAGACAAGAAGGAAATCCTGCATTGCTTATTAGAAACTGATGAACTTATTCATTAAGTCAATGATGTCACTCGCCTACTCAACCTCTCGTGCCACCTACTCACTTTACCTAACTACGACACTTCCTCAAGTAATTCTATTCAACTGCTTTTACTCGATATGAGGCTGTTTGGTGGAAGGCCAATCTCTGTTTGCCTCGTATCAAAAACCTCACTTAATACACGTGTTTAGGAAGCCATTCCAAAAGCACGTTTCGGATATCGCTGGATAAAGAGTCATTTCAAAACCACAGAAGCCCCAGGTTATATAAACGTGACCACACATATTTTTAGCAACTTGAATAAAATAAAACTGACCCATTACTTACTGTGGCAAGACAATTGATTCCTGTAACTAGCATCTGCGCGTTTGTTTAGCTTTAAAACAAGAGTTTTGCATGATACAGTAAATTCTTTTATTTTCCCTAACCCTAGGTTTCAGATTAAGGCCATCTACTGTAACATTACGGTTTGTTTTTTCTTGTTTGATACTGCATGAGACATTGCAAATGGGAGAGTGTTCTCCGATTAACCAATATCGAGGTGTACCAGTTGTACCAGTTTCAGTCTCATTAAAAGTAAAAGTTGTTAACTATTTGTGTATGACTATGTCCCTTCTTCAGCCATTATTACTAGAGCAATCAATAGGCTTGACACAAGGCTTATTACAAGGGGAGATTATAATTGGGCAATAAGGACTTATTCCCTTGTTGTAATGAGAGGCCTTCTCTATATAGGACCTCCAAGGGCAGCAGCTACTAATGTTCTCTCCTTGCCAATGACAAAACTTCAATGATCTCCTCTCAATGTTGGTTGACCTAGCACACACTCCATATATTCTGCTGTACTGGCTTGGTCCTTTCTAGGTAAGGGTTCATTGAATCAAGTTAGCAGATATTGTTTCTTACGAGTGGATAAGATCAATTATGGTGCTTCAGAAATGTAACATCGAATCTATCAGTTACTCCGTGGTACTCGACCAGTAGTAACTCGTTCTTTTTACGCTTCAAATAAAAGTGATAAAGTTTTAAAAAAATGATATCAAATTTAACTCGGTCTAGCCGTTACGACGAAGAACCTTTTTGATTTCACTCTATTACCTCTAGCACTGTCACTTTGTGGAAAAGGACCACCGCTGACCGGTGAAACTAGGGCTTGAGAACCGAGGAGAACGCTAAGCATTAAGAAACAAGTTGAAACACTTCTGTTTGATGCCACCCACAACGATCTTGCCCCCACGTACCGCAGAAAATCCTGTGGACACCCCTGTCACTGCTTTTGAAAAGCAGCACCCACGACAAGATTCTACAATTAAACGTGGTTCATGATGAGGAAGAAGACATGCTTACACAAAAGTCCAAAACTCTTCATTGGTATAGCATGCACCACTAGTTGACATCAGAAAGATCTACCTTTTTATTTATCTTTATTATCTATTGGATCAAACATGACTTTTGTGGCAACGTATTGTTTATTATTGCATATTATTGGGCGAGCAAGTAACCACTATGCCCCCCGACTCTCCACCACTGTTTATTAGCTGGTTTTTTGGTTGACGACACACTCATGGAACGTCAGTGTGAACATTTCAAGCAGTTGATGTTTTTACTAACTAATCAGCTGTCGCACAAATGCCGTATCGTTACCTCCTTAAGGTACCTAATAAACGTATACTTTCCCATGGTATGGCAACAGATAGGGGTACAGTAGAAAAATGTCCCAGTTTATAATGCCAATTTTACTGTCTCGAGTTTAAAGTGAATACAGTACGTACAAAATTTTGTTAGCGGCCCTACATTTGATTTCAGCTTCGTCGGTTCCTTTCCTCTTCTCCTTATTTCTTACACCAGGCTATGTTAGCGTTACTGTCATAAAAAAATAACTCTGAAACAAAGAAAACAAGAAGAACGCCTATTCTCAACATGTGTGGTCACATTCGTTAGCTGTATAGCCAGAACTATAGGAGATGTGGAGCTGTTAATCCTATTAGACATACCCTTGCGGTCTTCATCGCGTGGCAAAATGGAATAGATTTGGCACCTATACTTGTTTACATGAATTAAGGATGTGTTTATGACGGTTGTGGTAACATTCGAAAAAAAGCACTCATTACAGTGATAATGTTTAGATTATTTCATCAAAACATCAGCATCAACCTTAAATTTATGCACTTAATAGCAAGAAAGTAGTCATCAAATAAAGATCTCATCCAACTGTTCGTAAGTATTCATTCAAAATATCTTATAGAAAAGACCTCAAACATTTTAAATATTTCAATAGCCATGTCAGGCAGTTTCTATAATCCTTAGCTTTGGTAAACATTTTTAGTGTAATCTCTTGTTTTTGTTTACTGTTTTATAGCGGGATGGAAGGGGAAGAGATATGGTTCACTTTTTAATCAGATTGTTTGAAAAACATGATTGATAAACCTTAAAGTATGTCCTGTATCCGTAGCTATTGCTTCTAAAGTGGTGCAAAATTGATCTTGATAGATTACAACATCGCTCCATAAAATGTTGAGTTGATCCGTGATAAATATCACTTCTAAAATGAGATGATTTCGGTACTTGCTGTTGGAAAGTTATTTCAGAAAGAAATCCCACACCTGCTTAAGACAGAATCACTTCTTGTAACTTACGATTCTGTGACATTTCACCCTTAACTTGCACCTTTGACCAGTTTCAAATCGAAAGTTAAGTATGTTGTGTTAACACGATCGCTTCTTGAAGAGTAAGATAGAGAAGAAATGGACAGGACCACGTTTCAGCGAATGGTAAAAGAAAAATATTGTCAGAGAAACGACTCGTTTGATAATTTAAGAGTTGTGCCGCTTCCATCCCCCACCTAAAGACACACACACCACTACCACCAACTTAAACACTTCTCTAATAAATAAAGTGTGGAAACATAACTAAATTGTTGAAAGTTACTTTTTCATGTTTTTTCGTATATAAAGAACTTTATAGACTCTGTCAAGAACTTTATCATTAAAATAGGCGTACAAGACTGGATGGTAGAGAGGCATAGTACCTCCTCCTGAATTTCTGGAAAGCCGAAGTTCGGGCAAAAATATCGACCATATTTGTTCAAAAAGTGAGTAGCAACATCTGAGATACCGGCATTCAGTGATTTGGAGCAATAATAATTGTTCAGGAATAGTAACAGCACAAGGCACGAGGTTCTTAATTGCAATATTTCGATCAAAGAAAACCAAACCTTGACAATAATGGGAAAGCAACGTTTGGTTGTCGTCGTATGTGCTCAGTGGAGAGATTTATGTACCCTAGGCTGCGAAGTTGTCTTGAAAGACTATTTAACATAAAAAGTGTAAGTTTCGTAGTATCACAATATAAGGAAGGGCACGGAGGGCAAGCAAAATAAACAACAGTGTTACAACAATTTTAAATTTGTTACACTCGAACTGCAATTGCAAGACTTTCGTTATATTGAAACCCAGTCCTCAGAACTAGAAACTGATGCTTTCGGCATAATCATTACTTGAATCACTTTGTATTTTCTTTACCATCATGTTTGCTAACTACTGCATAAAGGGGCTGAAACTCAGTTATATATTTGACTTCCTGTGCAATAGACATAGAATGAGATCACACGATCAGTTGCTGTTGGCAACCAATCAACTCCAAGCATATGTAAAGACTGTTCCCTATGTAAAGTTTGCCAATGTAACTAATCGATAAGGTTTCTGTTAAAGAGAAGTGGTTACTGTTTTTCGAAGCAAAATTTTATCGGAGAGATCACTAATGCAACCATTGCTAATACATGTAACTCACATTTAAACATTTTGTATGATGATGATATGATATGTGCTGCCAGGTCTTCGAATAGTTTTACGGATGGTGGGTGATTGGTAGAAGCTTGATGTTCATGGATCACAGCCTAACAGGATCAAGTGTTTCCCTATCGATGAGATACCACAACCTTGCTGGATATATCTGACCTGGACAAATTGGTTTATATTTCTGGCATACAGCGATCAACATTTTATGTTTCAATACAGCAATCACATATCAGGACTACCATGCAAGAACTGAATCTATACCAATTACAATTAGGTAACCTGAGTCAAGTGATACTTATGGCCCTATCAATTTCATAAACGCTTACCTTACTACAAGTGCGTAGCAGCCGGGAGGCACTTACCAAATATTTTTGTGTTTGAACTAGATTTTGTTTGTTTAGACAATCCACCCGCTCCCTCTTCGCTTTCTTTTCGAATCGTTGCCATGATCATGGCTTACCAGCTATCTAATTTTATTCAAAACTGACAAAAAAGCAAATGTGCTACGATGCGTATTTAATCTGCACTTTCTTTTTCTAGCTAAAAACGTTGGCACCACCTCCTGATCCCATTTTCAACTTTAATTAAACCATATCTTAATAAGCAAGGTAAACCGCATTCTAATGTCATTAGAATAATACAGAGCACAAAATGGTAACTGAATTTAAATTATCTTACATAAAACTAGGAAAAGAGAATAATCCGGTACAAGCTAATTCAAGATATGATAATTCAATTTCTAATCAAATCCACTAATTAACTAAAGAAACTTAAGGAATCGATAAGGGTCAATTTGATCTTAGAAAACAGTTTGGTGTTTGACATTTCGTAAGATGAACACAGAACTTAAGTTACTTAGGACTAGATGCTGAGAGGACTTTTATGCGAGGCTTGATAATTTCCATGCTCGTTAATGTTAGCAAATACCCCCTTCAAATTTTATTACTCTTCTCCTATCCCTAAGAATGGTTATGAATTTAATTAGTATTGCTTCCACTGCTTGTTATTAATATCGACTCACAAGAAATCAGTCTAAAATGTAAATCTAGTTACTGTTGGAAAAGTTTTACTTATAAATGAAGACGTTTAGAATGCAAGCCATTGTCACATTAAATACGGTTGGGATGTTAACGGTTGTTGATCATAAACCCATGTACTATCAAGCCTCAAAGCCAGCCCAACTTAACTGTTGAAGATAGAGGGGCTGCTAATATCGATGATGGGGTTGTGCTGGGAGGGTAAAACGTAGCAGTTTTGCTGTTCCTTCTACTATTAAAAAGGTCCTATCTTCAACTATATCAAATTTGAACTGATTTTATTGAAGGACTATCAAAAGGCAGCAAAAACGAAGATGAAATGTTAACAGTGGTAAAGGGGACAAACAGGGACAAACATATTCTTAAGGGGGGCATCTCCATTATTGCTTATTATTGTCCATTGGTTTTTAACTGACCAGTGCTAGTGGCTGTCGCATATAAAAACGGTTGGCTTTTAAAAAGGTTGTCAAACAGTAGAAATGCAAGAGGTTGTCTTATTATTCTATTTAAAAAGCTATTACACATGATAACAATATTATTCCTGTTTAGGGACCGTAGTGCGCAAGGACAGTTTGTATTCCAGCGGTTGTCAAACATGAATATTGCTTGTACTCAAGACTGTGTCAAAATATAAACATGTTTGTTCTTCAAGTCGTTGCCAATCATAAAACAGTGTTTATGTTCTAAAAGTGGTTAAACAACATCATGGCTAATGTTCAGGATATTGTCAAAAAATGGTGGCCTGGTTTCCTGGTAAGCTTTATTACAACCGAGTTCAGTCTTTTGGTCTAACAAGATACGTTATTCACACCTTAATCAACTTTTTCAACAATTGAAATTGCGTTTATCTTTTAAAAGCGCAGAGATGGAAATAAACAAACGTTAATTCATTTGGGGTTTGAACTGCTCAAATATATTTTTACCGCTGCTGTCATCCAAATCAGAAAAAGACTTGAAAATTTCTCTCATCTACCTTATTTACTTTCCAGCGAATTTTTGCACCTTTGATTAGTTGTTGTTTTGACGTCTGAAATATTTCCTGTAATGGCCGTAACTTGAGTTATGCTATAGCAACAAAGCAATTAAACACTGCTCTATATCTGTGTTGCATACTAAAATCATATAAAAATCACAATTATCATCGAATTACTTTGCCGTTGCAGAATATGCCCATACATTTTTTGTAAGAAATTAGGTGTTTTAAGCAAAACGATGCCCACTTCTACAAAACCTAGCAACTTGTAAGTAGCAACCCAGCCTGGGTTGTTAAGACAAGAAAGGGAAAAAAAACGGGACATAACAGGTGAAAAACAAAGCCAATAAGATAAAAATAAGAACACCCAGAAGGAAAATATTAAAACCAGAAAAAGAGTTTGTTTAGCCCTCTGAAGTAGCTAAGCACGCGAATATGATCTTCATATATGGATAGTGAAGTAGCAACGCAACAAATGGGCCTGCAAGAAAGAGCAACATTAAGCCTCTGCCAGAGTTTTGTTTTGCTTATAAAAAAGGTTGCTAGATAAGTTAGGAGTAAACATTACAATTGGTACGTCAGATGAAAGTATAGTATGCTTTCCACTGTTTATGTTTGCTATCAGAGGGAGTCAAGAAGAGGGATGAATGTTTGTTTTAAAGGCGCTACCATTTTGTGATAGTAAATTCCCTCTGTGGCATTCACGATGGCTTCAATTGCATTTACTCTTACATGCACATACGGTATGTAAGTAATGATATATGTACAGTTAAAAGTCATTAGATCAAAGTAGCTTAATATGCTGAGCATTGTTTTTACCTTTAAACTATCATTAAATATACATGTACATACATGCACATATATAAAGTCTAGGCCTACTATTCAATAGATGTTTGTACTTATCCTTCGGAACGAATGATCGATGGTTCCAGCTCATATATTGCAAATTACATTACTGCAATATCACATCAAGTTTTATAGGTCTACTTCTTTCCCACTTTACATTACATTACATTACCCTGTCCTTGCCTACTACTTTCCTTAACATCTATAATTATCCAACTCAGTGATCATTGATGATTTGTAAGTACTTAAAGTTAGTTTATATTTTTACAATAAACAACAACCGCTTGCTTTAGTAACTTATCATTTACGGTCCTTGATTTGCAGCTCACCAATATAAAGCTTAAGCTGTAGAATAGTCTTCTAGTTAAATCTAGGGGCATTCAGAATCTACTTTTAAGGAACCCGGAGGTTGGGGAGGGAGATGATTACCTTAAAATGAGTTAAAACAATAGCAAACGTAACATAGCAAGGATGCTGATTCACCAAGAAAAAGCCTATACCTATGCTATTTGATTATTGTTTATTTTGTAGAAAAGTGTTGTTTAAGTAAGTATAAAACTACAAAAAAATTATTCAACTTGTTTACTGATCTAAACAATTTACATCTAAACTAAGTTATGATATTTCATTAGATTAATTATTTGCCTAGGAAACCCTCCGCTTGAATAAGAACACAAACACAAAAAGGTTTTCAATATTATCTTAATTAAGTTGATAATATAAAGCACAACTCATGGAAATTATTTTGCAAGATAGTAAGAGACAAAATGATAACGCTTGACAAGGCTGACAGGGTACCCACACGACATATCGAAGTACCATATCAAAATACAATGGACGCAGGCATCCAGGAATTACTCTAAGGCATCAAGACTTAAGCATTCTATGGGTCTATCTATTTCGTATCACTTATAAAGTCAATTATTACAGCAAAATTTGGATATGCGAAGTCGTGCTGCTCTTTACGCGATAATACAAGTTTTTGAGAAAAGTGTTCCCCACATTAAATGGTGAGTATACTTTTAACAGAAAAACATACTTGAACAAATTTCGACCTCTCCACCCGTCACCACCCCCGCCCCCTGAGATCTTGCTGAACATCAAGATGAGGAAGAGCCTCACCTACAAACCCCCAGGATCTGACAGCATTATTTGAACACACCCCTTGCTTTTGCATTAGATTTCACAACTTGAACGTTGTAACCATGTTATAATTGAATATACAACATGCCGTATTCCCTTTCGTTTTCCTCACAATACTTGGTCTATTTTGGTAAAGAAAACGGGCAAAAACGTAAAATAAGGCAATCTTATTAATTTCAAATCTACTGGTGATATGAAAGAAAGTAACTTTTTCGTGCAGCAAAAATGACTACAGAGAGCCGTCGAGTAGCTCTAATGTTCAGCTGCAGTACACATGCTACAATTCAAGGTTGCGTTATTGGCAAGTCACGGTTTTCCTCTTTACCAGGGCGACCCAAATATGTTCCCCAGAAGAGCAAAAGTTTTTGAAACTGAGTCGCCGTGCAGGATATTCCTGCTGAATACTCCGAGAATTTGTTCAATCTTTTACGATGAATGACCAACATGTTAAATTCAAGTGGAAATTTCATAGGGAACAGAGATCGTTTGAAAAAAATGTTACTGCCAAGTTTTGAAGGAGACGTTTAATGGGTAATGTGTCATTTAAGTTACGGTACGTTATGCGTCTACTTGGTTGAATGTTAAACTTCAATCTATACTCCTCCTTAACGTACTTGGGGTAGCTCGGCAGCATAAAATTCATGAGAAGAGCCAAAGTTAATACGATCCGAAACATACCCCGACGTAAATTGACATACTTCGTACCGATATGTTATTCACCTACCTACAAAATCCTGCATACTTATCAAAAGCATCTAGGGCCACTTGAAATACATACCATTCAGCTCCAGAGATTGAGAGGTAATAACTCCATATCGATGGGTTAAGCTAGACATTGATAACATAAGTTAGAGAACGTGTCATTGATAATCTAAAGTACGTGATAATTGGAAAGCTATCCCACACGATTGCTGTTTTCTAAAAACCTCATTTCTAAATATCAATTTCTGTGATGTCAAGTCTTTGAAATCAAATATAAATAGTGATACTTACTCGCGAGTTGACCAATACCGCATAAAGAAGGTGCAAGTTACCAAGGGACCTGTTAATTTGTGTTACTAAACATGCACGTACGAATGGTATGGAAACAAATCGTTGCGATTCATCAGTTGTGTCATCAACATTGGAATTGTTTACGTCATTATGGCAGGAGTCTGATCTTTCCTGTAAAAGCATGTTGAATGCGCGTTAAATGTCTCTTTTTCCTTTTCCTAAGCAAAGCTGATTACGAGTACGTAGGGATAGTCGACATCTATCTGCAGATCACAATGAGTAGTAAAGTGATCCAATTGTGAAATTCGTTGTAAGCGGCTTCCATGAATAATGGTACAATAGCTGAACTATTCAAGGCTCTGTTACCGACTGTCTATGGCCAAGGTGAAAAGTTTCGACATATGAGCATGACCTAAGTGTTAAGCTACAAGTATGTCAGATATAAATCGTATTCTAGTTTTGTTAAGTATGCCTCTGCAATTAACTTCAGAAAATTTCTTCCAGGGCTAAAGGTGCCTTTAGTATATAAATTCTTGCATCACATGATGGTAGTGGAGCCGTGACTTCGGCCCCTGTTCTTTCAAACCCTTTTAACTTACCGTAATCCTTTTCAGAACATAGCCTAAAACTCCAGTGTCTACAAAAATACGATCAAGGGGGCGTAAAAGCCGTCAAGCATATCCAAATTTTAGATCGACTAGCATCGGTGCCATGGACTGCTAAATAACAGATCTTGACTAAAGGAAGAGGGAGACAGGACACAAATTATGACATCCAAATGGATCGAGTTTTAATTCAGAAAGTTAATGCTTCTTGTTAATATACACCACAAGACACAAAGAATAAAAGACTTATCCAATATCAGACTCCTAATATAAGAAACTATTGAAATCCTGACTAGGGATTGAGTGACAACATTTTGATTATAGAGGATCCCTCTTTCTATGTAACAAATAACACTTGCAGATCCATTAATTAATTTGAGCATCACACAAAAGGTGAAAATGTGTATACATCTATTGACGAGGGTTCCAGTAGTAATCTCATCGATAAGAATAGCACTCGACCTGCTTCTATTAATTCAACTTAGAACATCACAGACCAAAACAAAAGATTGAAGAGTTTGCTCAATATGATCACTAATAGGTTACGGACCCCTAATATATCACTTGCAGACCCTAGATTTTAATCAAGTGATGCACACTACCACTATGTAGAAATTCGTTATGCAGAGGCCTCTTCTCTCTTTGCATATTGTTTTAACAATCCCCTACTCTTCTGATTGCTTATTTTGGTATTCCAATACTAACTGGTTGTACATACTGAGATCAAAAAGTTAATTCATTTAAAACAACTTCAAATGGTACTATTTACAGGTTATGTGTATACAGTTTGTTTACTGTAGACACGCTATTTATACAAACGATATTGATGAGAGTGCAGCGGAACACGTCTTTGTTGTTTATACCTGAGTCCCTATAGCAAGTTATCAGCGATGTGAGGTATTTCTTAGATATTTGTGGACTATTATAAACCGTAGAAGAAATCCTTGATTTGTTAAAATAGACCATCAGGCATGAAAAGGGGCCATAAAGTAGTAATTGACGGTGTCCTTTATCCAATTACAAGAGTGAACAAAAGATCCATTAGGAAAATCAGACAAATTGGGGGTGGGGGATGGAGGAGAGGGAACATGTCAGTGGGGTTAGCCACAATAGCATAATAGTCTAGGGCACGCACTGTTCGTCGCCAAAAAGGGCTGAATTTTTGGTGAAAGCATATCAAAATATACAATGGTTTATGTAAAAAAGTAGCTATTTTTTATTGTAGAAATGTTGCATTGTCGCATTGAACCACGGCCATATGAACTCCACGGTTTCTACGACCCAAAGAGACCCAAGAGTCCCAGATGAACCAAGAACACAAAGTGGACATGAATATTTAAAACTTCCTAACGATTAAATAACTAAAGAGGC
>JAAAKL020002432.1:13531-26169 GCA_010016065.2 Carybdea cf. marsupialis auct. non (Linnaeus, 1758) | reverse complement strand
AAGCCTGTGTAGTGTAGTGGTTAGCACGCTGGACTGCAGTACGGAAGGCCGTGGATCGAAACCCGGCACAGGCATCACTTTTTCAATAATCCTTTACCTTCAACCTTTACAACCGCAATCACATGCGCAGCTGCCAACTTCGGGGGGACGACTCTTCTCGCGCTCATACATAAATCAAACCTGATGATATCACTAATTTGCATAACGCTGTCAACCATTAGGAATGTTCTGTAGTTGGCATAGATAGTACCATTAACATCAAGCTTACACTTCCAAGCTTCCGAAGCTTCGATGATTACGTAAATGAATGTTTTGAAATATTTTGACAGAAGGATCTATGCTTTTTCAGCAAAAACCGGACACATTCTTGCGTAGGCAAGGGATTAAAATGCGAAAGATAAAAGGATTATCATTATCATTTTCATTTATTCATTATCAATTCATTACTATCAATTATTCACTGTCATCATTACCTCTCGTGTCATTAAAAAGTTTTGAAGCTTAGAGCTCCGCGGGAAAGGTGCTCAGACAGAAGCTTTCTGCCTTGTTGTTTACACAAATTTGTACTCCCATATTTATTAAGCCTTTTTGTTTATCTTGCCCCTTATATTAAGACAACACTACCAAACACTTGCGGGGATAGTGGTACCGCAGCATCTTAAAGTAAAAATGTGGTATTTTTTACTTATCGTAATCCTAGTAACGCGGTTTGCGTGATACGATTTTGTGACTTTCATCACACTGATCAAAAGAAAATAACATCCAATGTTTAGTGAAACTATAACAACAAAAGTTCTTTGGTTTACTCTGAATACATCGAATTAAATATTTTTTTCAAATGCTTTTACTCCATAGGATTCCTTTAAAACAAACAAGTGGAAAATGAGATACTTGCGTGACACTATGAACTGTGATTTTGAGTGTATCACAGACCACGGGCGTTGCTTTGCTTATCACTGGGATTGAGGAGTCGTTAATAATGTGACGTGACAGTCAGAGTAGTACGCGTGGTCTTCGTCGCAGACCATATCATTTGTATACTTAAGATCTGCGAGACTAAAATTTCTCTCTTGATCTAGGATAATATGTATAAGTCATGTAGGTTTCAAAACTGTTTATCATTTAGCTTCGGTACAGAACGTGGCAGAACTTGCATCTGTATAAGACACGTTCATCTTTGTTCCCCATTTTACATAAACTACTGATACAACTCTGCATTCTGAAAGTCTATAACTCATGTACTCTGTTAAACTCCGAAACTCTGAATCTCTGACCCTCAGGTCAAGGTGATTATCTTATGAATAGTCATGGGCATCACACCCAATACTCAACTCTGAAACTCTGACCCTCAGGTCAAAAGTGATTATCTTATGATTAGTCATGGGCGTCACATCCGATACTCAACTAATTCCCAGACTACTTCCAGAACACATGCTTTTCACCCACTCTTTGATATTGTTATTAACTCTCTTTATTCTTTTCTTCTGTCCTGTGATCCAATCTCATGGGTAAAATCTTGTATTTCTCTCGCTATTTCTCAGATATTCACTTGTTTCCTTTCTTCTCAAGCTGCAAAACGTACAATACGATTAGTGTTGATTCTTTCAGCTTTTGTTCTGTCCTTTCCGGCTCGTGACACACAGCGCAATAAACCTGACCTTCACATCCCGCAGTGCAGTTATGTTAATGTTCTCCATTGGAAGACCTCAAGCTGCTATTGTAACCAGAAAAACTTTAAGGTCTTTATATAAGGCCACCATTGCTTGGTAGGAAGAGCAGTAAGGGGTCAAATCCAAATTTTGGTATCATTTCATTTCATAATGGTATTTCCTCATCTTTTGCCAGCTGTGCGGCCAATGGATCCATCCTAGAAAGTCCTGTGAGCAGGAAACAAAGAAAATAATGAGCTGCCCTAACTAAACAACAGGGGGGGCGCAGTGGCGTAGCAGGGTTGCATGCCCCACACTTTATTGCAATCGTATACCTTTTACAAACATAAACACACATACAAACACACGTACATATTTCCTGATTAAAATATGCAATGAAACGCCCCTATACCCTCAGTGGCCCTGTAGCTAGTTGCAATTTCTTCAGTGAGTTAACAGTACATGCTCATTACTGAGTTAGTGCTACGTCATTACCTTTGGATTTTGCATTACACAGTATGGCACTTATGTTCATGTTTCTCTTTGAAAATTCTTTAATATATGTAGCAAATCCATGGCAAAATAACATTCGTGTATTTTCTTTAAAAACGTTACAGTTTAGGTCATAATGTATCTCTGTATCAATTCTACTTTGCTGACTGTCATCAGTGCTACAATGTTTGAGAAGTCAATTTTTGACATCCATCACTGGGTTTCATTTGGTAAGTGGAGATTCGTTATCATGTATAGTCACAAGAAATTAGAGTTTTAAATAAACAAAGAATTGTAATTTACTTATTATTATAGATGGCATTAATTAAAGTCATTTTAACGTTATGCAACAACCATACATTACTTACTTCGGTCAGCAGCTTTGTAAGAGAATCGTGGTTTCGCTCGTCGCCCAGAAATGCAGATTTATTCTCATCCATATTACACTTCTGTGTTCACGTTTCACATAATTCTCTCCATGTTTAATATGTGTACGTTTACTTCACTCTGCTTTTTCCTAGTGCTTTATTATCTTGTAATCTGTTTTCGTTTTCTCTAATTTTAGTCGACTTCCTCTTCATTACATCACATACACTGGACAATAGTTGATTGTTGTTAATAAGTTTGGGCGTAAACCTCTCAACTTGTATAAACACCCAAAAGTTTATAGCCTTGTAAAGTGTAAAACGCATCTGTCAAGGCCTAAAATTGTGCCAGGTTAACACTTATTCATTACTTTTCTAGTCTAGCTAGATATTAACTAGAAATAAATTAATAGCAATGCAGAGCGTCAAGACATCGAGTAGAGATTCTGCTGTTTCACAGAAGTTTGTGATTAAACACGCTTGTTATGCTTGTCCTTTGTTAGTATGTGCAAGAAAACAACCAATATCTGAGCCGATATCTAACAAGAGTCTGCATGCATACATAAACAAGATTGTGAATGAAGGGTCAGATGTCAAACCTGCTGTAACACCATTTCTGTCAAAGACCAGAGATGTAACGCTACTTTTCACTTAACACCGTTACCCTGCATGACTTCACTTTACCCCTAGACTACAACTGCTACGTCCTCTAAATAGCCCAATTTACTAACCTATATTTATCTCAACTAACTAATTTAAGATAACTAACCAAAATTATCAACGCTATTTATAAGTCTCTGGGGAGCCTGTTAAAGTTGAACTGAACACAATGATTCTCTAACTCCGGTCCACTATTTTCTAGCTTTTACTAGGATGATCCGTGGATACGAAACTGACGCTGTAACTCTTACCAAAACCATATTTTCGATGTCGGTATATATTAGAAAAGAAAAAAGAAGTCCTACTTGAACTGCATTGTACACAAATGCGTTTAAACTTTTGCGAGAACCCTCATAAAATGACCTCGATTTCATTCTAAGTCAGATCAACACCGATTGGCTAAGATTTGTAGCTTTCGTCCATGATTGGCTTGTACTTCTACCATCAACATAAAGAAGGTAGCTCAAGTCAACACCACAACAACCTGCAGGATAGATGCTACTACAGACAAAAGTACGTCGAAAATATACTATCCCTGCCCAAATTCTTACCTTGAAAAACTACACTAGAGAATATTCTGGTTTGTAGAAGACTCGATTTCCTACTACATTGCAGTAACAAGCTGTGCACTAAGAGATAGACAAACGGGAACAAGACAGTAATCGTACGATCTACTATGGTGTGATCTAGCTATGAACTAGTCTTCCTGTTGTAATACTGTGTCATATTGTTATTAAGAAACTGTGATACTGCTGAAATGCCACTCAAGTCATGTTGTAATGCAAATGACACGTAGCTTAACCATTAACCAATAGTAAACTAACACGAATCTACTAACACCACCTAGATTCTTTACTAACCAATCACCCTCCACTTCCTGTCTTATATGTAATTTGATTGGTTGTAAGAGTTTGGTATAAATGTTCAGTGTATTGTAATGTATGTGTTGCGTGTGTGACTGAACTCTGAGATCTATGAGCGCTGTAGGTCTCAGATAAATATATCGTGGTAACAGTAAACCTGATAACAGTGATAACAGTAACAGTAAACCTGTGGATAAACTGCAAGGGCTGCTAGCGAGTTCCCCAGGGCTTCCAGGAATTTAGAGAGGCGCTTATTACTATATTACCTAGGAACCTTCAAATTTACTTATGGGATCTTCAGTCCACAGGTAGCAATAGCATATATGGACCTGTTAGCCTGTACTGAAGTGAAAGGAGGAGAAATATGTTTAATACAGCTAAACCTTTTCAAAGCATTGGAGGAGTATAGGAATGGTCAGGGCTTAGATTGTTCGCAGATATTTGAAAAAAGCCTTTGAACAGACCTTAGCATATTTTATTTCTGAAGTAGAGCCAGTTAAGTTGCAAAATACCCATTTTCATTGATTTTCAACAGATAGAGACAGATGAACACTCTGTAAACTGTGAAAAGGGTTCATAAGGAAACTTAAATGTTAGAAAAATGAAAGGTTGTGAAAACAAAATAAAGAGAAAGGAAAGATTGAGAAAACAAAATTGAGAAAAAGGAAAAATTGTGAAAACAAAATTGAGAAAAAGGAAAGATTGTGAAAACAAATTGAGAAAAAGGAAAGATTATGAAAACAAATTTGAGAAAAGGGAAAGATTGTGAAAACAAAATTGAGAAAAATGAAAAATTATGAAAACAAAATTGAGAAAAAGGAAAGATTGTGAAAACAAAATTGAGAAAAATGAAAGATTGTAAAAAAAGTTGAGAAAAATGAAAAATTATGAAAACAAATCTGAGAAAAAGGAAAGATTGTGAAAACAAAATTAAGAGAATTGAACCCAATCATTTTCCCATTATTCATCAGTGAAGTCAAAAAGTTGAAGAAGTAAATAATAGAATAATAGGACAAAATTAACATTTCCATTTCCATAACCATTTCCATGCAACTACTATAGTATTTACCTCACTTAAAGTTAGGGATTCTTTAAAATATTTTTGCCACTTAAGCCTTTTCGCGCTTAGGATGTTGTGTGTTTTTTTTTACTGTATTTAAGGGTTGCATATACGTAATAAAGATGAGAAGATAATTAACGACACAGTATTTGTGAATAATGTCTCATATTGTACAATTGTATCATACATTTAGGACGTCTTTGTTGTGATAAAGGCTCTAATAAATCTGATATATTCATTGATTCACCATTTTTTACATACATAGCAACCTTAAGTGTAACCGTATCACTGTTATATTACAGCAGTCTTGAATTGTGTTTCTTGTGGTATACAGGAAATGCTAGGATATGGCACGGAGGACGGTAAAATAGGCACACAGCTGGTGCTACCTTCTCAGCTTCAATGCACTTATTTTTATTTTCTTTGTGGCATACGCGTGTCGAGCGTAGCCTATTGCCCAGCCAGAGTGAGCAATGTCCTGGATACAGAGCAAATTTTCAAATATGGTCTCCCGTTGCCTTCTCCAACCGATAGTCTTTATATCAGGCTAAATGGGATTCGAACCTACAACCTCTGGCATGTGAGTGCGATTCCTTAACCACTAGACCACGGCGGCTTAATGCATATTCATAACCTTAATAAGAAACACCTGTTTATATGAACTGTTGATGAAGGTAACTCATTCCTTTGAGTACCAGATGCTTAACTTCTGTTATATATGGCTTGCATATGGAAGCCTTGCAGATCAGTTTTATTTTCGCCCTAGTAAGTTCCTAGTAATGTTTGGCTGTTCAATACTTTGCAGTGGTCAACAGATCAATGTGTGAATTCCCCGTCATTTGTCTGTGAAATTCATTTTATGAGATGAAAAGTTAGCAAAGTGATATTGATTTTAGGCGAAATCCAGTCATAATGGGCCTTGTGATACCTTCGACTTTGCTAAGAGATACAACCAGGATGTGGGATGTAGTATACTCTCTGAAACTTATCTTATAAATGCATAGGTGATATAAGTCTATAGATATCTTAACTGGCACGAAGACCACAAGACAATTGAAATATCTGTTTAGGGAAGGAAACTGATTTGGTTTAGTTATGAGGAAAATGGATGACACTGTAAAAGCACCCAGCAGAATATTTCATATTAAAGTACTTTGCACTGGTCTTCGAAGGAGCGAAAAAAACACAGGGAAAAGAATTCTGTTGAGAAGAACTATACTGGAAAAGAACGTATAACGGTAGAGAGGGAGTAAAAGGGAAAGAGAACCACTTGCCTAAACTCAGTTTAACTTTATAATCCAATAGGACCAAAAGAGAAGGCCGCATATAAAATGGCTGATATGAAAGAGAAAAAACGAGATTATGGTAACGAGGCTATGATGTGAGTAACAAGTACAAAAATAGGCCAACAAATTCTATACGGAGATTTGTAAAACAGAAATGTAATGGAGACAACTTGAAATAGACTCAGAGTATGATGGATAGTCCTCTCAAAGCACCAAATTTCATAAATTAAGCAGATTGTATGAAATCTCGACAACATTTCCTGGGCTTGAAACCTAATATTCTCTGAAACTCGTCGGGCTGCTTCCATAACTTATGCAGTGCTATGTCTTTGTTTCTGGTCTGCGATCAGTCTACATCAAAGCAACAAAACTATTCTCTGGCAGACTAATTGAATTTGCGTTTTCGCTTGGTCTGTTTGGTTAATTCACATAATTTTAGCTACTCTGATTGGTGCAAAAGCACAGAGCCCATCATACACTCCAAATTTTAATTGTATATTTCGAAAATACGTCTGGATTTAATGTTTGAACCTTCTCTCTCGTCTACATTCTCACGATTTGTACTCAGTATCCGACCAAAACATTTTACGTACAAATACAACCTCGTTATTTCGTGCATGTTTTAATTTTCCTTGCTACAAACAACATTATGAGAGTAGATACAAAAGGTGAGAGAGAGAAAAAATGACATTCAACCATCTTTTATACCTAAGAATTGATGCTATATCAACATTTTGGAAGAACATGGCTATTTTTCACCTTCAAAACATATTTGAAGGGTAGGGCCTGTAGGAGGAGCCAGGTAATAGGAGTAAGTTGGCTGTTTGTTGGATAAGACACTGTGATTAATAGACGTTATACCAGAAACTTTCCCGCAGTTACAACATTTTACATGTAGGCCTAAAAATAAATCAGGCTTAATGCAGTTTTCCCACAATTTTTCTCTGCTATAACCTGGGAAAAGTTACGATGAGTTGCCCTAAACAGTATGACGGTAAGTTTAGATAGTTCGTAATTTGTTATGCCACAAAATTTTTGCAAATCATGCTCTCGATCTCCAAGCTCCATTGTTAAAGTACAAGGGCACAATAGAACATTACTGGCATTCATATCATGCAAGGAGCATGGGGTGTCAACGATAACCTTACTACTCAGCATATATTCGTGTTTTGATATGTCAAAATTTATGACGTTGTCTATCGTCCTGTCACTAAATAGGTAGTTGTAGTCGCACGTAGCTTCATTTTATCTTCTTCAGTTAAATATCTGGCACAAGGCTTCATCACAGACCGTAGAGCTTCTCATCGCTTTTCTCTCTGTAGATTCACTGGCAGTTCCTATATCAACGGGGTTTTTTTCAATCACTGTACTTTGGTCCGTCGGTGCATAAATAAACAGTCAAAGGTAGCTACAGATAATGTTTCACACTCCCCACAAACACACATGAGGGCCCAGCTTTTATGGGCAAAGAGATTCTTCTGGAACTGACTGTCTCTGGTCGTCCATAAGATAGTTGATGCTTTGCAGTAGTTTAAGTAGTGTGGCTATAGAATGTCTGAAGTATCAGATAAGGAGAGGTCTTTATCTTGATTTGCTGCAGTAATAGCAAGATTTGTTGCAGCTTAGAGGTGAATTACTACTAAACTCTTGATAAATTACAGTTAGACTGCGCTTTTTCACGCTATTTGCTCTATCTCTGGCATGTTCGACAGGGGTTTTAGGACCAATTTTGAGTGCAGGGCGTTTGCCTCTGATGGCATCGTGTACATCTTCTCTTTTCATGAGGTCCACTTAGAACTCTTTAGACTGTCCCACTGATCAATATCGTATTGGTGGCTATTAGCCCATCAGCAAAAGGTCTTGATCACTTGTTGTAAGATGTCTTGTACATATTAATGTATGATATCTGTGGCATCTTGATTTCTCTCGTATATAGGCTCTGGTGTAAATGTTGCTTGCTGACATTTCTATGGAATGATGCCGACATTTCTATGGAATGATACCGACATTTCTATGGAATGATACCGACATTTCTATGGAATGATGCCGACATTTCTATGGGTTGGAGACTTGACAATTGATCATTTAGATTTGGTATAATTTCAGTGTTGTCCCATAGTGGTTTCCTAAGTCTAGCAAAGGCTGGCACTGATCAATCTGTCTTCTTGTATCATTGGTTGTGCCTGATACAACGTTTTCTAAGATACAAAACGTCTTGCGAAAGATATTGTGCTATTCTCCAAGAGGTGCATCGGTGGATAGTGCTATAACATGGAGATAATGCTGACAGAGGACAAGGATGATTGAGCAATGAAAGGAAGAATTCTGTCTAGAGAACAGGCCACATGTACATTAAAGAAAGAATAGCCCATTGTAAGCCGAAGTAAGCCACAAGTGAGTGAATATAATTTGAGATAGGACTTTCCAACCACTCGAGGGCGGCATAGGTATCCGATCGTGGTGATACCTAAACTGATAAATGGAAGCCGAGAAATGAAAGAAAGTATCACTCGAAACATGAGCTCGTTTACATCATTTATCCCAGGGTTGACAAGTTCCAAGGAAGATATAGTAGTACAGGAAACTTCACAGGTATGTAACACTTAACAATGCACAGTTTTATAGCATGTAATTAACGTAAACAATGCTTTTGACGTAGTTACAAACTTCCTATGACCAGGTCTTATTTTAGGATACAAGTTAGGAAGCTTCAAGTGCATTGAAAGTTCTGCAAACCAGGATAGTATTCAAAGGCGGCAGTAAAAGTAAAGTTTGAAATATCCAACGGGAAACGCACATTGCCGATGGAAGTTGTTAGATGCACTTCCTTGGACACTTGAGTGTTCCACCATACTTGGTTTGTTTCTAGTCTGCACAGTCGTTCTAAAACAAGGCGAAGAGAAAAGTAGGTTACGACAGTCACTGTCCCAAGTTACTCCGTTACCAGTATATCGTCCCTCGCAAAAGCAGGTTACCTCTATTTGAGGATTTCTTATGTCCTTTCACACCTTGAAGGAGTGGTAAAACTGTTCGTGGTAAATTATAAAGAAGGAAAAAAAGGAATACAGAAAGAGAAAAGAACAAAGACGAGAGAGATGGAAAGAAGTAAAAAGATCAACTATGTCACACTCTTTCATTGAGGTAATAATTCAATGTCTGTGTAAGGAGTAGAGTTGATAAAAGTAATGATGATTACACGCGCTGGAATTTTCATGTTAGGGGGGTAACAACGCTATCTGCCGCGACTTTGCTACGGTTTCTCGTATGGTATTAGTTGTATGAGTGGGTAAAGCACGGAGTTCGTGCTAAAAGCAGCGATTTTCACAGCCGTCTTTGGCACTACAAACATCTTCCTTAGCTCCAGCACAATAAGGTAAACGAGTACCATGCTGTGTAATGAAGCTTAAAGTGGCTGCTAAATGTGCCTTTTGAATACCATTGCATCGTAACTACCCACTCTGCCGAATGCAAATGAGAAGGCGAGACAACTTCTATCAATAGTTTCTCTCTCGATCACTTAAATCTGATACCAAAATAGATAATACATTGATGTGCCAGGGGGAAACAGCAGTACCAAAATGGATGACATATTGCTTAACTTTGGAACTTCCCAACTTTTCAAAATTCCCGTCGTACCCTTGGAATTTCGACGCAATCTTATCAACCCGTTTCTCTATAATTTTGTCACCTTTTCTCCAATTCTGTGCTAAAGAAGAAATCATTGGAAACGTTGTAATTATAAAGAGCCTGTACTATAAAAAAGTACGCATATTTTAACGATAAGGTGACGAAGGACGTAATTAAAAGTAATGTAAGAAGCAAACAGATTTCATAGCTTGATAGTGGTAATTTTTCAGAGAATATGAAAATATACCCCAAAACGTTTTTTTCACTATATCATGAGAGATGGCGGTGTTGGTGGAGCTATTGTGATTCATTTGTGCAACATTGGCAAAAACGTCTTGAAAAAAAGTGGCGAAAACGTCTTGGTCAAATGGAATTCCCTGCCAAACGGTCTCTTCTCCACTCAGATGTGTTGAATCGAGCATTAGTATGACTATCTTTAACTTGATATTGCCCCCAGTGTGACTCAGCTTTTTGAATCAAGTGCAGGAACAAAAACGTTGTGCCCTTTGAGTACGAAAGTGATTCTTTTTATAGGTGCTTGAGTTTGTCTACGTATAACGTTGTTCAGCTTTGCAATGTGTGCATCACATAAAGTGATGAAAGGAGATTATGAAAGGAGATTATGGAGCTGGAAAACATGAAAGCAACTTTCTCCAGAAACTGCTTACAACTAAAGAAATACTTCCGTAGATCAATTTTTTCCCAAACAGTTAATTCAGTGTAACAGACGTTGCTCAAAGGTTTCTGGGTCACGTACCTAGGCCAGTAGATGAGCATTAATACTACTGTAGTATTAGTTACGTCTAAAGGGAATTTAGTTTTTCACTTAATTCTTTTAGCGTCAGGATTTCTTAACATCACATGGTTAAACATTTAATGATTTGTTCCCATCCTCTCTCATCGTTCACTTCATCCTCGGTCACATACAAAATCCTCCTTTAAGTTCTTTGATCATTCAAAGGCAGCAAACTCGGACACTTTAGATTTTCACTAACAGCCATACGGATTAAATATCTTCGTGGGGCAAACACCTAGGAGTGATTGTATTCTAGCTATGGGTGTGTATTACCTCTCTCGAGTGCGTTATATTTCCTTGTGCTATCATTGTATTCTGTTGTAAATTTGCACGTCAACATCTGCATCAGTTTCTTCTACTCTACTTTACTTACTCCGTGTTAAATTGTTGCGTTCGAATTTACCATATGTTGAAATGTTCATACCATGCTGGAGAACAATTGAGTGGCAAGAAGGTCTTAAAGTTGCATCCTTCTGTGCCACAAAAGGGACAGTTGTTTCTGAAAGATGTTTTTATAATAATGTAGGGAAAATAGGAAGAAAGACTGAGGCTACCTTGTGTCGGACGACAAGGAAGTGATGGCATTCTGCGGGATGTGAATGCAAAACGGGGACGATACATGAAATTCAGAGAACCGTCAGCATTCGCAGTTTCAACCTAAGGGCAACTTTTCGATAAACAGAATTCAAGAGAAACGTTCGTCAAGTCAGAGCTTCTAAGTTAGGAGCTAGAGTCGCGTAGAGTCTAAAGGTTTAGGAATTCCATACGGTACCCCCCGGATTAAGACTGATCAAGGTATTCTATTGCTTGTGTACGTGATGCAGAAGTGCATATCAATAAACTGAATTGATTGTACGATTTATCATGGGTTCATGCTCTGTTTACCTGGAACACATGCAAATGCACCAGAGATTCAAAAGGTAATTTTGTAGACCAAACGTTAACAAAAGTCTGTTGTATACGCATTGTTTGTGCTGTGGAAAGCGTCCAGCAAGTTAAAGAATCAAACAATACCAGTCGACTTATCAAAGCAACATCACATTAGAAAGTTCGGGTTCCGCTTGGATCAAAAATAGGGTGAACGCTGGCAAAGAAGCAACCTTAAACCCGTTTGGTTAGCTTGGTCCTTCAAAAAGAACAGGTTTCTGTCCTGTTTCACGTTTTGCCGGTTTGGTATTCAGTTGGGACCATCTTGTTGTAGTTAACTTGGGTTTCCACTAGATCCATCTTCAGTAACATGTGTTTGGGATGAAATAAAACTGAAGGACCCAAACAGCAGTTCATGGAGGTATGATGAGAAGGAAGATCTATCTAGCTCGGTCTGGCAGTGCTCTACAGGGAAAATAAAAGAGTTCAGGCTAGGTATACAGCAATGGACGCAGTAACCAATTACACGCAAATCTCAAAAACCTGTTCCAAATCCTTGACGCATCTTTTGAAGGAGCTCTTGAACTCCGTTTTGCAGAAATCTTAAATATTTGCCTATACAAAGAGCATAGGAAGTCGTTTGAAAATATGACTGTGCTTAAATTTGAATATTCAACAACCTTGCAACGATTTCTTTGAAGGCATACGCGACGTCTGTGATCATGTGACCATTTTCACCATTGATAGCTTGGCGATGATGGGTAAAACACCACCTCGCCGAGTCATTGGCAGATTTGCATAATCTATTAAGTAATCAAAGAGCGACTCCGATTGCTAGCGTGATTTGAAATTTGTGCAAACTCTGTGGAGACTCTGACACCAACCAAAGACACAGTAAAATGGTTCATTTCAGCAGTAGAGATCAGTATTACAGTTTATGCTGGCGGGGGTGGGTGGGGTGGGGTGCTTTGTT
>JAAAKL020002432.1:0-13521 GCA_010016065.2 Carybdea cf. marsupialis auct. non (Linnaeus, 1758) | reverse complement strand
GGGGGAGACCCACACCACACACAAAAAAACAGAAAATATTTTTTCTGAGGGGGAGAAAAACTATTTTTTTTTGTTGGGGGGGGGGGGGGGGGGGGGGGGGGGGTGCTTTGTTGTGTCTGGGATAACCGCAGCAAGGCTCAACGATAGGATCGCATAGCAGACAGTAACGAGGACAGAGCGCTACACAGTATAACTTTCAAGTTGTTTTATACTCAAAACTCTAAATAATCAACCACTTACATCAATACAAATCTATTCATCAAATAGTGCAACTGTCACGTGTTCACGTCGTAAGTAAAGCATGATTATGTTTCATTTTCCAATAAGGATAAATCGTTAGAACATAACAGTGTTTATATCTCAAGGCGCAGTGCAACTTGTTCCACAGCCATCTTACGCAAGGTTGCCAAAGCGTGGAAACTTTTACGTCATAAGCATAATTTGAAATTTACTTATTCATTGCTTTTGCTTTTATAAATACTAGGTCTTGCGAATCATGACACACTTCATTTCTACTTCAATAGAAAGTTGTTTGTTATAATTTTGGTTTCATGCTGATTTCATTACTTGGAGCTAACAGCCGCTGTTACTACTGCACCGCAAGGCCCATTTAGTACAAAGCGCACCACCATACAGTCCTATAAATGGACACCCGACGTTCGTTTACTGTCTGCAAATCCACAACTGGTAATTTCAACTTTTAACTGGACAAACATTTCTGCTTTACTGCAGTCTTCTTCCCAAACACCTTTCATCATTTGCTATTGACTGTGAGTATACATTTTCGGCTTTCATTTTGAAGTGAATCGTGACCGTGTTAAATTTTAAAGGTGCTGCATAAATAGAAAATTATGCCCCCAATTCGATCCTATTTTTCCATTTCTTTGGTATCTTTAAACTTTTTTAAGTCTCCTCTACTCATAAATACATTGTTAATTGTCACTATTGCTTTTCATCTACGTCCTACTGTTTTTCCATTCGTTCAACACACGCATTACATCAAGCCTTGTACTTTGCTTATATTTTAAATGACACAAAATACTGCTAATGGTCCTATTCCATCGTCATCATGAATACCACAGATATTCTTGCTACTTTCCAATAGAAACGGCAAATCTCAAAACTGCGTGACCAAATTCAAGCTTTGACAGAAAGATGTCCATCTCTCTGTTCTTTTACATCCTCTCCAGGGAGCCGATATGGCAAGAGATTATTCACAATAAATCCTGGATAAGTTAGTGTTTTTTATTTTCCTCTTGCCAACACCATTCTCATTCTCCTCTTACTACCCAAGTGGTGAACAACCCATCAATCATTACTCATGGGTAACGCTCACGCAATCTTGATCTTGGTCTTTGTTATTTTGTTTTGTTTTTCCTATCTTTATTACTGACCTACCCTGCCCTATACTAAGGGACTTCCACGATACATTCCATCACAAAGTCGTATCTCTACCACCGTTTTACGCGTTTCCCCTTATCACTCATCCAGGACTGTAGGAAACACCTCGAACTTTGTGGGGAGGGGGTGAACAACAGTCAAAGGGCACTTTTTCACTTACAGAATACTTTACTACGTGTTGTATTTAAGAGTGACTAAAAGGGCACTTTTTGCTTATTGCAAGATCTTGGGGGCACGTGCCCCCCGGTCTCTACTTCCCTGCACTCATCTGAAGACTTCCCAGGCATCAAAAGACTATACCACAAGGGGACAGTCACTAAGCACTCAAGTACACACTGCATCGAAACTCGTAGCCCTCCTTTCCTTTTCCGACAACATAATTGACATAATAGACATTTCGTGACATCAATAGACTTGAATATCAGCTCATGTTACAGTTGGGAAATATTCACCCTTCTCAAAGTTCTTGTTCTTCTTCTCTTCATATGGTACCTCATAAAACTCCAGGTGACTAACGTCCCTGCGATAATAATCGTACCTTACATCGTAGCAGCATTCCTTATCGCTATCTCATTCGATTAATTCAGGATCTCATTTTTAACTTACATGGCTCTACTATCTTCTCTAACATCGATTTCGTTGGATCATATCGACCAATTCCGGTGAAACCCCAAAACATCCCTAGAAGTGCCCTCACCACTCCTTTTTGTCTTTAAAAAGTCTGTTTGCATGCTTTTCGGTCCTTGCAGCTCAGCCAAAACTTTTCAGCGCTCTATTGATAAGTTTCTTTGCCTTCACTTCATTTTAACCCATACAATGGTGAGCTGTTTCTCGCATGTCATGACGAAGATCGCTTGTATGAGTACGGTGTTGTAAATGCGAATTCAATGTTTCATCTTTCGATAGTCTTGGCCAACGCATTTTATCATAAGGTTTAATCCCCCTTCTACAGAAAGTTGAAACCGTTCTAGACTTCCCTTCGCATTCTTTTCTCCCAAAGCTTAGAGAACATCTTTGCCTTGCCAATTTCCACAGATGTTTCTATGCCTTCCTTTTAACAGCCACGCACAGACGTACTCACCATAAAGCCCGCAGCTCTCTCATTTCTTATTTTTGATTCTGCTTTCACAACATTTTCTTCCATCAAAAGTGCTCATGTAAACTTCACACTCTTTCGCCATTCAGTTGCTGGTGCACTCCTGATACGACAACATAAGTTCGCATTTTGTTATGGGTCGTGTTTTTCAAAAGCTCATTGATGGTCATTGGCAGCCTGTCTCATTCTCTTCTAAACGCTTACAGCTTGCCGAGATCAGGTATAGTACTTTCAGTCATGAATTGCTTGCTGCCTATCTCACTAATTGCCATTTACACATCTCTCAGTTCGCTACAAACATCTGACATGTTCGCGAAAAGGACAATTCTGTAGCTGACTGACTACCACGCATTGGACTTAATTCCGATGCCAGATATCTTCTCCAGTAGGTTTCAGCTGGCAACCGCTCTACAAGATAACTTTGAACTCTCTAAACTCAAAGAAGTGTCTTTTCTTAAACATCGAGAAATTCTAATTCCCTTTTCGCCACAAAATATCATTTGCAACTTTTCCACCGGTAATCCTCGCTCATGTCTGCCAATTTGCACGTCAGATCGTTTATAGTCTCCACTCTTTATGACATCTGATTATTCGTGTCACTCACGAATTCATTACTCCTTTCTTCATCTGGCATTTGTTCATAACGGCATGCCAAAAATCTTAAGTCACTCGTCATTATTTCTCTCCTTTCCGTACATTTAACACATCTAACGCTCGCTTCGACTATGTCCACCTAGACATTGTTGAACTACGCCCTCCTTCTAATGGCTATTGCTAGCTGGTCACTTGCGTCGACTGCTAGGCTGACTGTTCTGAAGCCATACCTATCTCTGACATCTCTGTCGAAACTGTCGCTCGTCTTTTGGCATTCCGTCCACCATAACCATTTATCAATGTTCCCAGTTCAAATCTGCTCTTTTCTCTCTATCACCACAATACTTGGCTCTCGGCACATCAACACTACTACTTACCATGCCATATTTAACAATCTTTTGAAACACTTTCATCGCCAACTCAAATATTCCATTAAAAAGTTAAGCTTATCCTCCACACTATCTGATACACTCCCTCCCCTCTCACTCGCAATTCGTTCAACAGCAGAGGCAGATCCTATTCACGTAACTTTTCTACCAAAAGAATTTTTTATCCTAATTACAGGCAAAAATATTTTAGACCCAGGCAACTATGTACACCGTATACACTCTTTCATAGCGAAAAGGCCCAATGGAAAGACAAATTTTTTTGTCTGCAATTTGTCTTTTCATTGGGCCTTTTCGGCTAACCATTTAGTGCCATGGACACTGATTGGTCAAAACAACACCAAACTAGCAATCAGACATCTGATTGGCTACTTCCAAACACAGTTTGGTACAAGATTTACTGATTTCTTCCTATCTCAATTCTGACGATTTTGTACTCTGAGGAGTGTCAGACGAAAAAAGCAGTTCAATACTAAAATGTTTTCGTTATTTTGTGCCGTTTTATTGTTTTGTACCACCAACAAACTATTTGAAAGTAGATTTAATATAGCATACCATATCATAGATTTACTTGAAGGTACCTGGATGTCTTTGGTACAAACAATCTTGATGTGCCATTTAGACATTGATACGAATCTGGCGTATTAGCTGCACCAACCACTACAACGGAACCAGGAAAGTTATCACTCTTCTATCGCTTTGCAAATTAAGTTAAATGGCGATCTGAGAATTCTGGAATGAACTACGTGCGTTATGGAGAAGTAGCAAAACAGACGGCATCAGAAACCATCTTTCGTGTCTTGCTGAATTTCCAATCTTCAGTCATAAGCACTTGAATCGGCAGTTGATGATGCACAGTTGGATAGGGCATGTTGTCAGCTCTTCCTCCACTGGCACCCTATGATTACAGAGGCATTCAGCTGCGTAATTTTGGAAATGCATATCTAGGTTCACGCAGGAAGGGCTTTCCTCTCTGCATATGTAAATCAAGCTAGTTCTGAAAGTGGACCGGAGAGCTATTTCGATAATTCATTCTTAAACTGGTGAACGAGGAAACAATCTCAGAAACTTGTAACTGTTTCGTTTTCATATATCCTTCCAAAGTGCTTTTCAGAAGAGAGGATTTGAAATGATGTTTGAAAAGATACTAGAAAAACAGAAAAGTCCGTCATCAACGGGATTCGAGTATCTGACTTGCGCATTCGCGGCGTGCCCTCCAAAGACCGAGTTAGGTGAACCCCGCTGATGACATGTTCTATTATTGAGTGCCTGTCCCCTATCGCAAACGCAACATATTCTGGAATCTGAATGGCAGTTGTGAATAGAGGGAGACGTACATCTATATCGTAACTTGACGCGTTATCCAAGCACACAAACTATGGTCATGACGGGTACGAATGAGGTGGCAGGAAACTGAGGACTACCACTATCCCTAACCTCTATCTGGGGCGGGACTTATGCGGTTAGATCTCTATTGCATGGGTGAAAACCTTTGACTGGTAATAAACACACATGCTAGCAATGTTGCAGTTACCTGAAATCTCGTATATCTGATGTATTATTTGCACGACATTCACGAATAGTTAGAGATGTATTCCAGACTTCTCCTGCGATGACGATGTCTAGGCAGTGGCGGTTTTGGGGGGAGGCCGACAGGGCCATGACCCTAGGGCCCGCACTTGTAGGGGGGGCGCGCTTCAATGGTAACAAAAAGTAGTGTCTTACCGCCCTTATAAAATCTCATGGAAGTAAGTGAAAACTTGAAACTATACTCAATGGCGGGAATACAGTGTCTCCGGTACTTCCGCAGTACGGTCATGTCTGAACTTCCTTGCAACGCATGACGTCATAGGGCCTCTCACCCTTAACAACCGCCACTGGATCTAGGCCTTTGTTGCCTCCACCCAACTGCACCCCTATTTCTCCCAGCGCATCCCTGGTAACCTGGTCTGTATGTAGATAAAACAACTAAGTGTTGTGGTATCAGTCATATTACTTTCGTGATTTAGTCTGCACGCAGGTTACTTGTCTTATTGATTAGCCTCCCTATTTACGAGGGTCGTTCTTCCGAGTCATCGGATGTTTTTATTTTGGAAGGATGATAACGTCATGTGATGTGCCAATGGATCTTCGATCTTCAAGATTTCATCCATATTTGGGTAAACAGTTTCCAGCAAATCATACAGGGACTTTGGATATTTAGTTAAGTCTTGAAAGTAGTCTGTTATATTTGTGGGTCAATTTATTAGAAGGATTCCCAACATAAAATTCCTATTCTTCTCATTTCTCGCAACTACAAAGCTTCTCTCAACCTCCCACTCGACCGCTTTCTTTCGTCCGTGCTGAGAGGTATGGAATATCAAACCAGTCGCTAGGACTTCAATCAATCAATGTATCAGATTTCTGGTGACCGAAGGTATGATTTTGGAACTACCATTTTCAAATCGGGACCTACCACAAAGACTGATAACTTTTTGATTAGTATACAATCTTCAACTAAACTCCAAGCTAGACCTTGAAATTGAGATACGATGTTAGAGACCTCTACCTTAATTGTTCCAAACAACTGCTCATACTGCTTTCCTCTATGCCAGTATTTACCTGAAATACGAGCGCAAATTAAAGCCGTGAATATCCCTCGAAACAATTGAGCATTGTTGGATATTCTCTCTGTCTCCACTCAACAGCAGGTCCATGTTTTTATCATCGCCCTTGGCAATTACCATTCCATGTTATCAGAAGATGATCGATGACAGAGAATCCATTGTGAGCTTTGAAAGCTCATTGCTTGTTACGGATGGTTTGGCCTTGAAAACTCCTACCCGTCGATTTTCATCTCTCTTCTGTAAAACAAATTAAGTCAAGGCCATTCGATTGATAGCATTAAATCTGTGGCTGTTATCAGGCAATCAGCAGAAGCATAATACGACGCTAGGGTTCCCCTTTCATTCCATTCAACCTTTGATATTCCCTTTCAGCGAATTGGCTGCAAGCTGTGCTACGAAATCCGGTTTTGTTCTTTTGGTTGAACTTTTATGGAAGTCATAATTCCAATTCATTGGAGACAAAGGTTGTTGTTTACTTCCGTTCTTCATCAACTGACATTTATAGCATTTAGTGAACAAAACGTCTCCTCGTTTGTAATCCGCAACAATAGAACAATGAATGTTGTACTCAACATTCTGCGAATTCCATGGTCCTCAAAGCCTAGATGTAATTTCATGCAAAACGCCCTCTGTGGTTCAGGTTTTGTATTCATGCCTGATTGATCCCGCAATTCATTCAGATTATCTCCTCCAAATAGAAAATTGGTTTCTCGCTCGTTTGAGGAGTGTTTTTGAAAAGCGCCAGTTGTCAACGACATTTTACTATGCAAGGAACGAAACCATTTACACCAGAAACAAGGCATTTTGATGGTAGGGTGGAACAAAGACAAGAAGTAAGTGTACCTTTCTTGTTAACTTGAAGTTATGAAACCAACAACGCAGCGAATCGATTCAGGACAGAGGTCTGGTCGATGTCATTCTTCGTGAACAAATAGCATGATTGGCATCGTGATCATGAGACACACATCATCAGACATGCAGGAATGCCCTGGCTAAGCTTCTTCTAATACATCTAGCTAGCCTCTTCTTTCTTGTCGAGTTTGACTCATTCATATTTACCACTGATTGTGAGTTTCAAAGTCGTTTATTTCTTAGATTAGGAACATTCTTACGAACTATTCCGTTTACGCGCTGAGACTTTAAAATCGACAAACTTTGGTCAGTGTTTTCAGCTCGTCAATATTCATCACTATTGTAAAAGATGGCTTTGTTTCAAGAATAAACTTTCAACGGCTCTTTAATGCTAGAAAAGGCGCTATTTGTTGTTGTTTTGTGTTTCTTGCTCAGTCATCAGTGGCCTAACGTGCTCAATAAAGAAGTGCTTTACGCTTCCTTGCATATTAAGGCAAAGTATGATGGCTATTTCTACCCTGAGGTAGAAAAAATCTGTATTTTAGTAGGAATAGAAGGAAAATTCAAATGAGGTTCATTTACGGCACTTTTCAATTTTTATGGAAAGATTTTGAGGAGGTCTGGAATAGTTGTGCTTTTGCTGGACGGTTAGGATACTCTCCGTTTCTTGGATGTAGATTACTAGTCCGGAGTACATGGGACGGATTTTATTGAAGCTATTTTCTTTAAAAATTTGATGAACTGTATTTTGGCTACATAACTATTAGTGCAATCAAACAGTGCCTATTGCGTCTTCGAACAAGATCTACATTTTTAAAACGTCCCTCATTTCCAAAAATTACATTGACGTCTTGAGTATTTACTGCTGCTTCTATCGAATCAGCTTGCATATTCCTTCATCAAGAGAATATATGTTCTAATTAATTTCTTATGCTTGTGAAACTTTATAACTATTCTTCCTTCTGAAAAACAAAATACTCGCCTCTTTTAGGTAAGGATTATTGTTAATTTAGTTCATATTCATCCTCCTAAAGCGTAGTCAAGTTGTTTCTGCCTCTAATAAGTACGCATTTCTGCTTACTAAAAGGCAATTTGGACACCTCGATGACCAAAACACCTTCGACATCTCGTAGTGTGCGTTGTTTGTTGACGACACGTTTGAGCGATTGTGATTTAAAAAAACAATTAGATTTATACAAACCAGTGGTAGCATGGCGCCGTGTTTCCCACGCAACGACGCTCAAGAGATTTAAGTATTATTTCAACTCAAGATTCCCCATCTGTTAAAGCAGCGAATTTAGGGTTGGTTAATTTGATCCAGCTACGATGCAGACAAAAGTATAGCTATGGCTCAGCTGTAAGAAGTTGATTATGCCCAGTTGTTCGGGATCATGCATTTTCTTCCAGTTTAGAATTAGTGACTTTGACTTGTGATTAGGATTTTGATATTGATTACCGGTATCTGATATGTAACATGTGTTTCAGCTATCTTTATATTATTTTAGTAAATTCAACTTATATCAGTAGTTTTGTCGGTAGCCCTTTTATGATAAAACTGTCTCCCAACCACCCGTCATCTTTCAGTGGCAGGTTCAGGGTATTCTAATATGTTGGATATTTTAAAATCCTTTTTTTGCTGGAGAGATACCCGAAGACCGATTCATTCAGACAATGTCAGCATGATGGAATTGAAAACAGGGAGTAGCAAAAAGATGTTTTCTCTGGTTACCTAAGAACCCACACTCCCTGAACCAAACTAGGTTTTAATCACAGAGTGAGGTTTGTAATCCTATGACAAAACTTGCGAATGTTGTTTATATATCATCATCTCTTGAAATGTTGAAATGTTGCTTCTAACTTTTATGATGTACGCAGACACAGAGCAAACTAGTAAATGATGCTAGGGGAGCCATTGATTACACTGAGGGTTGGTGACAACATTGATTATTTGTAATTTTTATAAGTTTTAAGACACCATCCGTTTTAGGGGGGCAAATACCCAGGGACATTGCCCTTCCAGTCCCTTTTGCCACTGGCTTGGCTTGGCTGTAGTACTTTTAATCATACAGTATTTGGACCAACAGCCCAATTTGTGTACAATGGTGTCACCGTAGACCAGCCCTACTCACCTTTTCCTACGCTTTTAGTTTATATTTTGGGAGGAGCAACAGCATGAAGTAATGTAAGGAAAGAGAGAAAGGAAAATGTGGACAGTTTGATGTTTTGTGCAAGGAAAAATTGGATACAGCGATGGAATTAACTGATTAAGTATTTTCTAACCACCACAGCCAAACTTGCAGTTCTGTATGGATATATTCTCTAGCTGCTGACTGGCCTCTGATCTAAACTGCTGTTTTATAATTGTTTAGCAAATACTTTGTCGAATACAATTTCTACACTATTGAGTTCTTTGTGAGTTGCTATGGCATTTTGCTGGTTGAGTAACTTGCTTTATCGTTGGTTGTATATCCATTAATACTGAATAAATGCAGAGAATGGGAGATTAATGTGTGCCCTGCAAATAGAATCAGTAAATAGAACAAAGTACAAGGAATATCAATGACTGCCGAACTTCTAGTTGTTGTCACCTGTTAGGTCTTGGTAAAAGTACCTTCGCAGGGCCATGAATTTGATGTGCATGTTAGGTATGATGCCAAATACAATCATACGTTTTTCTGATTTCGTTGTAAAGTTTTGTGATGGCTGATGTCATTTTGGAGGCATGTCAGGTTTGTCATGCCTGCTAAAAGGTCTCAGTCTGTCTTGTTCTCATTGTGATGGAGAGTATATATAAAATTGGTAGTTCCCAAAGCAAGTGGTCCACCCTGTGATGATTTTTGTAACATTTAAGGGTATGGTGTAAGAAATAGGGTGATAGTGCAGGTATTCTAGACAAGGAGAGATTTCCAATAGTGTAGTTAACGTTTGCAATTGAAACCCAAGATAATGCATAATTTTTGCCTTGATATTGCAACTCATCAACATTGAGGCTTAAGTCAGTATTACCCAAACCTTTCCAGTCTGTTTTTGTATGAGAATCTCATTTTTCATTCTGTGCCCCCTGTTACCACAAGGTTGTTACTGTCTTGGTTGTAATTGAGGAAATTTTCCAATCGCTTGCTGAAACTTTATTGCAGTTATTACTTATTACCAAAGCCAAAAACCTTCATTGAGGAGAATATTCTTAAAGCTGGAGGACAACATGGTGTCAAAGTTTTGCAACAAAATATAGTTTTGTGTAATTTTTGACGATAGTCTGACAAATTGTCAATGGATGACCAATTAATGTCTTCTTTATGATAGTTGACTGTAGCAGAAGCCTCTTCATTACCTGCTTGCTCACAATTTATACAAGCAAGGTCATTGCCAAATATACACCTGATTAAGATTAGAGCTGCAAAATAAAGAAAATTTTATAGGTGCCAATGGTTTTGGTAATAGCTGCCCAAAGTCCTCAAAAAATTAGAAAAATGTGTGAACACCTGCTCCCCATCAAGAGCTACCACAAAGTTGTTTTGTGAGTGTCAGATTTTTTGTGAAGAACATGTCTCAAGAATGCCAAGGGGTAATGGCATTTAAGGTTTGTTTGCCTTGAAGTCATTCAGTGTTTTGAATGTTTGTTCACTTTTTTCCTGAGGTCAATTTCCACAAGAAAGCTTATGTTTCTCAAAAATTATTTGGCAGTATTTACAGCTTTATACTGAAATCCCTTTCTCTGGTGTCATTAGATTCTTATACTAGAAACAGAAAATAGTAAACTTTTCTATTGGAACCCTGGTTTTAATTAAGAGTAGAGCCATATGTACAGGTTGTTGAAATGAAAAAATATAGTTGCACTATTTATTTAAATGTTTTAGGGGCAATAGTATAGGTGCCATTTGGTCAGCCAGAGAACCATGAGCCCTGTGTGCATTGGGACCTGTTATAGGGAGTGAATACAAAGTACGTCTCTTTTCCGACCATTCTCAATTTTTATGTCAAGGGGGACACATTAAGTTGTTTTAAGAGCAAACTGGAGGATAGAGGAGAACATCAGACCAAGGCACATCCCATCACAGAACCACAAAGACATTGGATTAGATGGTTTTATAACAATGTTGTCATTTTGATGGCAGTATGTGATAATTTCAAGTGTATGCTACCTGTTCCCAGCTTTCAAATTTTAAAATTTTAAGAGAGAGGACCTCAAAAATTCCCAGCTAATACCTGCCATTGGCCTTCTACTTTGGTATGTCCCTCTTCATAAATTCCACTACACATTACTCCCAGAAGCAGACTATCTAACTGTGGCTCCAGTTTGGGTGAAAGAAAGTAAATAAGGGGGCTCAAGGATGCCCCATGTCTTAAAACCCTTTAAAAGCCCACACACAATGTAAGGGCATGATTGTGGAAAATCCGTAATTATGCAGATGTTCTTATTAACATTATGTGTAGACAAAGCCCTATTTCAAAGACGCCTTTGATGAACAGCTGATTTGTTTATGTAATTGGTGATCCATTTAATGGGATGTGAGTGTAAGATATTTGATATAACCTGATATATTTATTGAGTCTTAATTGTACTTTAATGTAAGCAAAGTGTGGACTGTACATAGGTGGAACAGTAATGCAAAATGGAAACAGTAATACAAATTTAATGGACAGACAAGCTTCCTAATTGATAGGAAAGTGTGGCTTCCTTTACTTCAAATCGGCATTTACTCCATCCCCAAGTAAAAATTATCTGTATATGATGTACAGCCATCACTTTGAACTGTTTCTGAGTTACTGAAGTTTCTCTCTTTTAAATTCTCAATTGTTGCTTAGTTGTTGGTGGACCATATTCTTCTGTTTGCTTCCATCGGTAGGCTATTGCATGAAGCTAGCTCACTTTCGTATTAAATCACGTAACGATGCAAGAACTCAAAATAAAACAGAAAAAAATCTCCTTTTACTCCCTTCTCTCTCTTATACCCCCTCCCCCGATTTTTATGTCATGCCCTTTTTTCTTTAGCTATTGGCCAACCCTTCCTGATTGAGCTGTTTGTAAGAGTTTTAAGCTTCCTGTTGCAGTTAAAATATAGCCTACAAAAGCGTGTGTAGTTCTCTGGCATCTTAGAATCATGGCAATTGCGCCCTTTTTTATCAGGATAGTGTATTTTGAGGTGATACTATAAGGTTTTTATTAAAGATCAGCCTAGGACATTTTTAGAGTATTCTGAAGTATTGATCTCTACGGCCTTTACTACACAACATGACGAAATGTTGTTTTTAATATATTTGTGATACTATGTTTATGAGGGTGGGAAATGGAGAATATTCCAAGCAAGGACTAAGTGTAAGTATTCCCAGCAGGTGGCATTTATATAAGCAACGAATACTTGCACTTTTGTAACATCGATATATCCCTCCTGGATTAAGTCGTCAGTCGTCAACCTTCATTGACACTATCCTTGTACTGACCTAAAACGTGATTTAAGTAGGCCTACAAGACGTCCACAATAAATATCGCTAAAAGTTGTGAAAGATATTGTCCAGAATCATAAGCTGATGGTAAGTTGATGTTTTGATGGACTATAAGGACTTGGGAGCATACAGGACAACCTTCGAGATACATTTTATAGTCAAACCTTACGATTCTTTGTTTTATATGCCTGCTCACAGATAGATATGACAGCGTTAAATTGCGTTAGGAGCATGATGTTGTATTATTTGTATGACTACTCGATGTAAACGGAATTCAACAGTCTCATTTTTGGATCAAAACTGTCATGGTTGTTCACATGACAGTTGTATACCTACTCTTAAGAGGAGACATAGTTCGCAGAAACGTGACACGAGGTCTTAATAACAGAAGCTGATGTCCGACGTTTTCCCGCGCTTTTTACTCCTGAGCATTTTCTTGCCTTTGTTTTGCCACAGGTTCTACTTCACTGCGTTGTAAGAATGCGCACGTCACTGTGTGGTATTACAAGGGGGGTTATGAACGCGTGATACTGCCTAGTATTCAATTCTTGGAGAACTGACATAAAGACGAGCGATGGTATTGACATCGTACTCGTATTTCATGTCACAACACAATATTGTTTCAGTGGGCGAAGTACAAATGATAGGGTTATTTTATCGCCCATTGTAAGGACTTAGGAACTTGTTTATTGAAAAGTGAAATTGCGAATGCAGGCACATCTGTTGTAAAATCATGGACACTACTTGAATGTCTGTGTCCGAATGCTCACTCGCTCCACCCTTCACTCAGACACTGAATCGCACACTGGACTTTCCTTGTTTACTCACTGCCCCCTGCCGCACTACTTATCTACAGATCTAGATAACTTTTCTTTACCTTCTCAATCGATTTTTTGAATATTTGTACTCGTTATTGCACGTAGGCCTATTGTCTTGCTTATTGAATCTTTTGCACTACTAAGGCGTGACGATGCAGGAAGTGGAACCCCTGTTATATCCGTAGATGAGGCGCATGTGTCGTACCTCTCGTTTGTACCATGCAAGGCAAAAAAACATGAACTGATAAACGGCTGATAACCCGATCCATTGGGCCTTGCTTCCACTCTGTTTCATTCGTTCCCTGTTCCTCTTCGTTAAATTG
>JAAAKL020002431.1:0-26170 GCA_010016065.2 Carybdea cf. marsupialis auct. non (Linnaeus, 1758) | reverse complement strand
CCAATTAGCAGGTGTTTCAAGCTGAATTTCCTTTCAAGCTTTGTAGTGGTGTACTTTTTGTTCAGGTAAGTTTTGTATGAAAATGTGGCCACCTTTGCTAGTTTTGATGACGTAAAATTATCCAGATCGAGGCTGACGGCGGGTTAAAATGACAACTGGAAAGTTCCGTATTGAGACAATGGTATAGTGGACACGAGGCGACGGCGCGTTGTTATGTTTCGTTTACGTTTTGAAGTGTCTCTCATACAGTAAATTTAATTAACTGACTTTTGAAGACGTGAGGGGCAGGTCATCTTTAGTATAAATTCCGCATTAATCAAAATTCCATGAATGGAAATTGATAAAACGTATCTGATAGTATTTCATGTAGAAAACAACTGGTAAAAATGCTCAGTTAGCTTGCTCGTCTAATATATCTCTCATGCTTATACCTAAGTGAAACTTTAAAGCTGTCAGAAGATGTATCATGTTTCATGATATAGCAGGCTTGTTTTACTTGTTGCCAAAAAGTATTCATGTAACGGGTGACCAGCATTTCTTATGCTGATATAAGCAATCATCGGGCGTACAGATGTGAACGCCAGTGTGCAATCGTCGCTGAAATGTTTTAAGCACCAGGGCCATTCCCCATCGAGTCCCTTCTCTAATAAACACAATCGTCCAATACACTGCTCCAGCATGTCAATCAGACAACATCAATTAACCAATCACATTTTTGGATGAGAGAAGTTTGTACATAACATTGTCAGAAAAGAGTCCAGTTCAATGTTCACTACCACCCCTCGCCCCTCCAAGATAATTTGTGTACCGCTGCGGGTGATGTCATGTTTTATTTTTTAGTTTACTTCTTTTTCTTGTATGTTATCGAATTACCATACGCCATTTTGCCAAATACTGATCTTCTGTGGCGTTTGTCCACTTGTCGTTGTGATGTATGTGTTATATTGCATGGAAACCCGTTGCCCATATATCCTTTCCCATCCTACTGTGTCTTACCAACTTTACTTCTCCCAAACACAGTATGCTTCACTATAAGGTGGATCTGGTAGGAACTATAGGGTACATTGACATACTATGCTAAGCTATATCATACTACCCTATACCATGTACTACCACGTGCAGCTTCCCAGCACAAAGACAACACTGTGCTGTGTCATAACAAACTGTATCCTACCGTGCAATTTTTGACGGTATGTACCTTGCCTGATATTTTGACATGAATTTATATTTTAACATGTCACTTCCTTTTACAATCTTATCACTTTTTTCTTGTAGGCAGAAATGCCTTCCCTACCTTTAGATTTATCTGGAAGGACCTTTTCCATTGCGTTTGGAACTAACACGACCAGGTAAGATTGTTTTTATCGTATGCTACATTCCTGAATTATAATGCTGAAGGGTTTTACCGTCGTCATCGTAAAAAAAACATAGTTACATGAAAAGAGCATGCCATTTCGGTAGAAGTAGATATGACTCTTTCTTTATTGTATGTGAAATAGTACTTTAATCTCTTCATTTTCTAAACAGTTTAGAGACATTGCTGCTGGAAAGAAAGATCAAAGGACCATGCTGGCTTAAGCTGGGAAAAGCAAGTATGTTTTCAGTGTATATAAGTTATTCCTTTCCTAGTATAGCATACTGTATTTCTACCACTTCTCTGCGGGCAAGATCTCTCATATACATTGACGTAGAATGGGATACGATCTTGGATAGGTAAGGTGTACATCTGAAGTCTTCCTTTTCATTTACAAATTTTGAAGCTTGTACTTCTTACGAAAGGTACAAGACACTTTAATGTCAAATTCTAATTCAGAGTTTCAGAGATTGACCGTTGCACAAGTCACAACCAGATTCCTAATCCCATTTCATGGTTCTAGTCATACTCTGTGTGTTAAGCTTCCATCCCAAATGATATTAAAACGAAATTATGTATACAATACTTTAAAAATGCATTCAATTCAGCAATTTGCTTAGAGACAACAAAAGATATTGTTAACATGGTGAACGAAGCCCCAGGCAGTATAAAAACATCAAAATGAACAATTAAAGGGGAAGATTTACGTTCTATCTTAGACATGTGAAACTTCTGGCAACTTATTTTAATACCGTTGATTGGTTGTGACTTTTTAAAGTAACATTCTTGACCTGGTGAAGAGCACTGGTAGTTCTTTGCCAATGGAGTTTAATGGAGATTGATATGTATTAGTTTGATTTGCCCAAAGCTTTAGTCTACCGTTTAGCATTGTGAAAGATAAGTAGGTGATATATTCTACTATAGATGAAGGATATCATATGGTACAATAATAAGTTGTGAAACTGGCCACCGACAGAGAATCAAAGTTCGAAAGATACGCAGAACCATATTACCATTTTATACTCTCTCCTCTTTTTGTTCCTACGGAAGAGAATTAGGCTCTCTATATTTATGCTCGCACTGAAAGTGTTTGATGCTAAGGGTTAATGACTGGCCCCGATATTAAACATAAGCTTGCAAATGTTGCATTTTTGGTCGTCAGTTTGATTAAAAAAGCAGTCAATTAATGCTCCATCTGGAAACATCGAATCGGAGATCCTCCTGCAGAGTTCTACGTATTGTATCTTTGAAAAGTTTATTACAAGGAGTAGCCTACGTGCTATACCTGTGCTGCAACTACATTGACAGCATACGGAGAGACTAATGAGTCCACGGAAAAAATAGCCATTGTTCTTAGCGATGATTATCACACAATGGTGAATATTCTGCCAAACGGCGCCAGAAATAAGGATTTTTCAAAAATAGGGAAGAAATAAGCTTTCGGAGGAAAAAATAGCCCTTGTTTTACAGCGTCTTATTTCTTCCCTGATCTTTCCGTATTTCTCCCCACGTCTTACATTAGAAAGCGGCCATTTAAGAGCCCTAAACTAAAGCAACAAGGGTCTCGCAGTGTTCTCATCTGACAATTTTAGCCTTCTTTTGCAACTATCCGTTCAAGCCAAAACAGGGAAGAAATAAGAGTTGCATGGGGAGGGGGTGGGAGAAATAAGACTTTTGAGCCAAAATATCCACCATTGTTATCTCACCCAAATATAGTCAAAGAGAGGCACCACTTCTACTGTGTTATGGTTATTTTGGGTAGCTTTAAATACTATACTTAATTTTTTTATGTAGTTTCGATCTTTTTTTACATAGTTTCGATCTTTTTATTTACATAGTTTCGATCTTTTTATTTACATAGTTTCGATCTTTTTTTAAAATATAGTTTCGATCTTTTTTTGTATAGTTTCGATCTTTTTTTGTATAGTTTCGATCTTTTTTTAACATAGTTTCGGTCTTTTTTTACATAGTTGCGATCTTTTTTTATATACTTTCGATCTTTTTTTTAACATAGTTTCGGTCTTTTTGTACATAGTTGCGATCTTTTTATTTACATTGTTTCGATCTTTTTTTTACATAGTTTTGATGTTGCATTAGGACCACTTTTGGTTTTGCGGTTCTTGTCTTTTGTCTAAATTATATTGAGTATTTTATGGTTGGTTTTCCCGCCTCATTTTCTCAAATTCCTTACCTGTACAGAAAAGTGATATAAATCCGGAATAAGAAGCCCTTTTGTCTCTAGGCATTGTTACGATCTTAAATGGTACTGGAACCGCCCCTAAAATTTTCTATATTAAATGATTTTGTGCTTAAAACAGCTGATATTTGTTAATTATCCGCTCACTTATGCAGCGGTGAAGGTTTTCTTTCGAAGTTTCAAAGGCACTCTACAACATCACTTTGCAAAATTGTAGGCCAGCCGAGAGACTGCACGTGTTTAACCATGATGGATTGGGAAATGCGACTGATATTACTGTGTTGTAGTAACTGCAGGTTAGCCGATTAGAAATTCGCTCCAGAAGCTGCCAGGTAAACTAGAAACGAGAGCTTTAACATACAGAATAAAATGTACAGCAGCCCCGAATATTTAATGTCAATTGAATTAAATTAATCTCTTGATGTTGAAGAAATGGACTGAAAGCGTAGAAACGATTACCGAATGATTGATTCACGCAGATACGCTTTACTTGATGGTTACTTTTGTCCTAAATGCCACGAGACGCCTAGGATATTTTGATTGCACCACATTCACATTATCTAGGTCTTTTACATCGTCTGTAACGGCGAAAGTAAGGAAAGGTGGGGATATATATCAAACCAGACTAAAAGACAGAGTGACTAGAAGTTGTAGTTATTGAGTAAACAAATGGTCTTTGTTTCAATTGTAGCCCTACCAACACAGACAATTAGTTGGTGCAAGATGGAAGTAAGTGGTGGCAGCATAACTTGTTTATTTGATTTCCACTTTCTTTTTTCCTATATACTCTTTCTTTCTTTTTATTCATTTATTCTTTATATATTTCTTTCTTCTATTTACCGTTTCTATCTTTCTTTTTCTTTCTTTTTCTTTCTTTTTCTTTCTTTTTCTGTCCCCCAATTTTCGTTCTGCTTTGTCTTACTTTCTTTCAATTCATTTCCTAGTTTCTTTCTTTTATTCTTTTGTTCTTAATTTTCCCCTCTTTCTTTCCTCCATTTGCATTATTTCGCATCCTTTTTCTCTCTGTTTCTTTCTTTGCGCTTCACACTGAAGGGTTGATTTATCGAGTTTCTTACAAAATTGTGTTGTATGTTATCAGGATAATTCCACATTGTTTTGTACGTAATGAAAAAGTAATAATCATCTTATAGTGTCTCTCGTTATTGAACCATGTTCTTTTGTTGCATGGTGCATGGTAGTTACTAAAGAAACTCTTCCTTTACAGGTTGTGGTCGAGGATTCAGCGAAAATATCTGTTTCAGTGGAGCAAGAAGGAGTTCCACCACTGGTGAGTGATAATTTCATTAGGAATCCCATATGTATTTTCATGCACATTCTTTAATTATGAGCAAAAAAGAAGGCTCAAAATTATTGTTACATTCAATTATTACGGGACTTATTATGCCCTAAGAAGTGAGTTGCAGTTCCAACCAATTTCTTGTAAACTGGTGCATGGTCATATTGTGGATTGTTGCCGTCCTTTTAGTAGACTGCTTTTTGTGTAATTATCGACGGCATGAAGGTGACATATATCAACAGTAACTTGGCAATTGCCATCATTTTGGTCTTACACGAGAGTTGAAAGAGGACTGGAAGAGTAGCCCTTTCATTATCACATGCCTCTCTATATGTTCATTTAGAATATAGCTTTTTATGCACATTTGAATGTAATTTTGTATTCGTTCATCCATCATGGAGATGGCTTTGTTTTGATTTACAGGAGAACAATGCTTTTTGGATTTTGAACCCAAATAATATGATTAGACTAACACAGGAAGAAGGAATTTTGTGGTACCAGCAGTTATATTCTCTTTTGGACGAATCAGAAACCCTAACATGGGTGGAAATGTATGTTTATTTTACAACAACATTTTCTTCCACGAGTAATTCAACATCAAGTACATCTTCCAAGCGTCGTTTACGCTTCCTTCCATCTTTCCAACCATTTGTCCCGCTTTTTATTGTTACAGTATTAACTTACGCAGGCACTCTTGCATTTTTCTGTTTAGCAGTGTAACAGTCCATACGCATGGTATCATGCTAGTATTTTGTATTGTTGTTGATATTTGTCTCTACCTCTTCATTTGGTTTCTCATTTTAGTTTTTATATTTCTATTGTGTTTGCAGACAGTACTAAGCTTGAGGCTGTTAACGTTGCCACCTCAGAAAGGTCAATCCCACGAGGTAAAATTTCTAGTGACTGATATTGGTGATAACGGAATAGCATGTAATAGTACGTTCTAAGCATGTAGCACCGACTAGAGTAAAATGATGTAAAAGTGTACGTCATTAAAATCGTACATATTACAGATGTTTGGAAGAGTTTGCCACACACCACAGGTATTCTTGTATATCAATGTTCTTCGAGTTCTTATTGAAAGCCGTGGATCAGCTAACAGTAATTAGTTCTTACATCTGGGCTATACCTTGGTCTTATCATTGAACCTAGAGGTTAATCACCCACAGTCTGTAAAGCGCAAGCATGAATATATAGGCTTTTCATGACTGTTAAAGTTTTGAAGTGATATTTTTTCCAGGAAGAATTATTGTTCGGTTTCTTAGATGAAAAAAACGTAAATTGTTCAAATATCACTTGCCTGTGAACAAATAAGCACGATAATAATACGGAATTGGTAGGACATAAAAATCGGAATGGCTTTGAAAAACGTTAATATTTATAGCTCCTAAGCACGTCTAGACAAGTTATTGTTAAGATATATGTTGAATTCGATATATTTTGTGTGTTAAGTTACTCGATCAAAAAGATTTGATCAGAACTTTGTTTAAAAAAGACATAGTTTGGGTGTTTTTAACTGTAGCTTTAGTATCTCATAGCTGTAAGCATACTTTTTAATTTTTCAATACTACAAAACAGTTTTTGGCTAAACGCTTCTGACTGTACTCAGCAATAATACCTTGCAGTAGCTTTTAAAAATATTATCGCCATAACAAGTACCGTCCCGTCCTTTCTTTTCCAACCGTAGATACTAGCCATTGCTGGGCTTGTTCATGATAAAATTTACTTCGATAAAGCCGGTCCTCAATCAGTTTTCAACTACAACTTCTGTTGTGAGTACTGAGATGAATCCTTTGATATTTTTCTTTATGATTTATACTTTTTTATGGGGTCTCTTTATCACAGAAAGGGAACTCCATCAAGTAGGCATAATGTTACAACACTGCCATTCATGTTTAAAAATTTATTAGTTTCTAATAGATTACATTATTTGGACTTGAAGGAGTACACAAGGTACGATTGAGACTCTATTTTTTACATGTGGACAATAAAATCAACCATATTTATTGAGTAACGCATGTCTTGTAAATTGAAGGTGTCTTTCTTTCTTTTTGGAATCGAAGCTCATGCTAGATTTAAAACAAGTACAGATGCCCAATCTTGAGTGTGTCAAACCTGCCTCGCGCAACTTTTGTGATAACGATTTCACGTTTGCTACCATAGCCTGTTTTCAAATTCGGATCAAAGAAAGTATGCCTGTTTCGAAATTGCTCCTTCGAAAATCCTCGTTTAAAGATAAATCAATGATCAGTTCCCCATCGTTTTACCGACTTGCTCTTAGAACAACTCTACACTCTTTCATGGTTACTTTGCCCAGTAGCAAGGAAACCTTGTGGCAGGAGAAACGTACTCCGTCAGCTCTGATGTTCGAAGATTAAGACATTACCTCGTGACTTCCCCTAAATATGAAGTACGGTTAATTGTCATTATGTTAGAAGTGATGAAAGACAATTCCCCCCATCCCCTAATGCAATTACCCCTCGACCACCTCTTAATGTCAAATGCTTTCTGGTTTGGACATGGACTGAACTAAAAGAAAAATAGCGTCTTATACCGTTGTAATCGTTGTAATCGATGACAATGTTTAAAATACCATCAGCGGTCAAGGTGGAATTAATTGAAATATAATTTGAGAGTATTAGTTGTCCACTGACAACTGTAGCTTCGAAGTAACTGACCAAGTGTGTATTTTGTTACTCAGCAGAGCGTCAATTAATCGTGTATCTACTAGCCGGCCAAGTAAACACCTAAGCAAGAATAACGAGCTCTTTCATAAGTTTTCATCAGGATCTTGTAGTTCATCATCAGTAACCAGATCAAGTACTGATATTTAAAGCAAAAGACTTTTATGTATATCATAATTTTTATCATAATATCAAACTTGTTATCCTATTAATCTGAAAGTGACCCTGATGACTTTAAGGTAGCCTTCACAGTTAACCTGCTAACGAAGGTAGGTTTGTGGCCCTAGTTCAGCATTTTTAACTCAGCTTCATTACGTTTGGTAGGTTCTAATTTCCAATATTTGGTTGAAACAGACTGGCAATAAGTAGTAGTATTTTAGCTTTACCATTTGCTGTTGTATGTCACTGAGCACTTTGAAATACAAACCAAGTTCGTGTAGAAAACTCTTTAACCAGTATGGTAAAACTATTGTAAAGTTGTTTCCTTTCTGTCTTTATTTTAGTTGTATCAAAACCATCTGAACATCTACTGCCTTATGACTTTCAAACAGCCTTAAAGAAGCAGGTTAGAAACAAGTTCATTTTATTAGGAAGTCGCAGCTTTTAGAGTTCACTACCGTTACATATTTGTAAAGTTTCGATCCTTTCTATTATTGCATTGTTTCAGTTTTTAAGTTAAGTTCTGATTAGAAGCCATACGAAAACTTTCAATTCAACTTAAGACATCACAAATCTTTTTTTTCTACTAATATTTGATTTTGTACCACAAATAAAATATCTAAGAATGTAAAATTCGAGGGTATTCCAGGACTTGCCAAGTGTTTTAGTTATCTTTAATACTTCTGTGCATCAACACTCTTCTTTTTTCTCTAAGTGTAATGTCATTGTAACGCAGTGGACTGCCCATTATGATGGCGTGCCCCGCCAAGCTCGTCTGTCTCGTGCAGTTTCACAAGTATGTCGGCCATATCTAACCAGGAGATAATTAGCTTCCAATCTAATATCTTATATCATTGTCTATCTTCTGTATGTGTATCTGCAATTTAACCCAATAGTGGTCCATGATGTTTCATCTATTCTTCTTAGATCACACCCTATAAAATTCTGCTGCCTGCTCCCTGCCACCAATTGTATTTCCACTCCTAACTTCTCCAAAATGTTCTCAATTTTTTCTCAAAACCACATTTTTGCGGTTTCCATCTACTTATTCATGTTCTTACTTATCGTCCATAAGTTAAATCCATACATTAGTACTGAGCAGCTTTAACAATTGATTTAACCATCCCTCATTTAAGTGTGTTAGCGAATTAGTCAGCATTTCATATCAACTTAAATGTGTTTTCGTAATATCATATTGTACTGTTGCATGAAGGATACTTGATCGTAAGGCATTGGAAGGGAATTTCTTTTAAATTTCCCATGTAATCTTGTCTTACTTATCTGTAATCTAATATTTTCCTTCCAACATTTGCAGAGAAAGAATTTTCAAATTACAGCATCCGAACGCTCGATGCTTGGTTTATTCCTCGCAAGGCTACATATGATCGATCCTGACGTCATTGTTGTGAGTATTTCTCTCGTTTCTTCCCCTTGTAAAACAAAAGTTATAGGGTTCGTGTCAATAAAAATTTTTCCATGTCAAGGGATTAGAATATTAGTATTTAAGTTTGAACCATAGAATAGAAAGCAGATAATTTGTATACAAACAAATCGTAGTGCTGATGAAAGACATGAAGAAGGGCATACTTAGAAAAGATTGGTCTTGTTCTTGTTATGCCACAATTATAGTCAAAGAACAGAAATTCACATGATGCCCTACTTGCGTGAGCGTACGCCAGTGTAACAAACTGATAAGAATTGAGAAGATCATAACAGATATTACCTAAGCGTCTGTTTGACAACAAAGACGAATTTCGTACAACTTTTGTTTTGTTTGGTCGGAATTTTTATCTTTGTTTTCTTTAACACAGATCCACAGAGTGCATATGAAACAGTGCCATTGTAAGCCATTTCAACTGTACGAGTCTATGTGTTTGCTCTAGGGTCATGATGTGTGTGGATACGACTTCGATGTTCTCCTTCATAGGATCAGTGCTACCAAGGTACGTATGTCTATACTAATTGTTAAAGTTTCAGTCGTTGGATTGGTTTGCAGTACAAATTCTATTCGGTGCTGAAGTTGTGAATATTTTAATGCATGGCATAATGTAAAGGAAGACACGAGTCCAAAGATTTTTACCTGTAACTGTTGCTTAAGGCTTTAAAATCTCTGTTATCACTGTTTATTTCGAAATAGAAAGTGGACAGGTGCTATGGGTTCTTAGCAGCCATTTGAGAGGACTTATTTGGTGATGTGATAAGCCCCACATCTTCTTTGTCTGCCAATTTCATGTTGCCTTTCCTTTAGTTTCATTTAGTTTCTCTTCTCATGTGGTTTGAATGGTGCCGCTCACTTTCTCATCACTAGTTCCCATGGTGCATGTTCTTGACTGCAAAATCTTGTTGCCTCCTTTATATATCACTGTCAGGGCTTTCATCCAAATGTGGCTAAACTTTGGAATGATACATAGATCTAAATCTTAAAGGTTTTTTATTTGAAAAAGGCTACATTACAGTAACCACACATTCATGTACCAACATCTCTTTGCGAACCAACTTTGCGAACGTTTCTGTGGAACTAAGGACTTTTAGCATACAGTCAGTTAAGGGTAGTGTCTGACCAAAATACTTTGAAGGCCTGTTTAAATTCTTTGAAAGTGCACAGTATTCTATTTATTGTCACGGCTAGTTGATCAAGCTGGTGAACACCATTTTCGTTATTGATCTTTTACATTTTGACCGAACTTGTACCGAACAGTACAACGTCACGAAGTACCGTCCTGTGCTGATTTTGAAAACTATTATTAAAAGCGTTCTTTACGCATCGGCCTTTTCTTTGTTACAGCTACACAGTGTTATGTCGTTATGCCTAACGCATCAGGTTTTTTATATCTACAGGTCCCGCACTGGTCTAAATTAGGCCGACTGAAAAGGCAGATAATGCCCAAATTGTCAGTAAGTTGTTTCCATATACGTTTTTAACAGTCATTTTCAAGTTTGATAATCCAATTCAATATTTATAGATTTAGCCCGATAGCGTACTGTGAATGTGTCAGATATTACCCTAGAATTTCAAAAAGCAGTTATCCTAAACGTTTTTGTGAATCATTATTTTTTATGCATTTTTTTGAGTGTAAGATTAATTATTTGATATTGATTTCCGTGATATGTTAGAGAGTATCAGCTTCTAAATCAGCAAGTCTCTTGCAGACACATTCTTGTGCGCTTGCAAGGATTATCTGTTTATACGGTTGGTCAAGTTTACCGCTTGTGTTTATTGATTGCTTAAGACGTTGAAATCTATCTACCAATGTTTTCAACTTCTAGAATTCTGGCCATGGTAATAACCGCTTTTTTCAAGGCGATCGTAATGTATCCTGTGGTCGCTTGACTGCCGATGTGAAAATTAGTGCCCAAGAGTTGATTCGATCGAGGAGCTACGATATGAACGGTACGACAGCTTGCCACATCGTTGAGCATTTTGTAGTGATTACTAAGTGTGACGTTTAACTTATATAGTGTTTTATTATTTGATTACTTCCCATGAAAAACTGAGTAAAAGGGATGTGTAGTCACACAGAAAAACTGTTCGCAAAAGAACGATAAAGCCTTCATACACTCTGCAACTCCTATTCATTCTGATGTGCTCGTTTTCCTGAAGGCATCATGTATAAGGGAAATGAAGATGTTATGCTGATGATATAGCGAGCCATTATTTCCTCGTAGGACATAAATAGATTCTTTCCCGACGATGTTTGGGCGGGGTTTGCTGACGCCTGCCCTAAGTAGAAGAGAAGCCTAATTTACAATTTCTTGACTTATAAATTCTTCCTTGCCTAATTTATTTGCTTGTGCAAGTGGCACCTAAAGAAAACAATGTCCTTGATTTCAATTTATTGCTATCCTTTCTGATCACTATTCTTCACACAGTTTGAGTTTTTCACATAGTAAATGACAACCCTACACGTCTCTGAAAGAGTACGTGCCCTTATAGCAAAACAGTATAACTGAGTATGAGCAGGAAAAAGAATATCTTCCCAGCATTTAGACCACGTCTATTTTTCCCGCTAGTACGAGGATAAGTCATGTTTTTCTTCCCCTCGGCAATTTTTTTCCGGGTATATGCACGACTCGTTGATGGTTTATCAACTGCTCTACCACCTCTTGAAGTTTCAGAAGCAGATGCTATTACGATATACTTGGGGGTTGCTTTGATATTAACTACTCATTGTTTTATTCGTTTTCTTTTACACCTTTTTTATGCTAGTAAAATTCTTCGGAGCAACATTGCTATGTGTATTTAAGTCAGGTCTTTTTCGTATCAATTCTCGAAATGATATCATCGGCCTATTTAACACTATTGTGTTTACAGAACTCGCATCTGTCGTATTGAATCAGGAACGACAAGAGGTTATACCAGAAGAGAAGGAGAAAATGCTAAGGTAAGCTCGATAAATTCTACACTTTATTCCTTGCTAATTTTCTGAGCTCTTTACTTTTCACGCCTATGCCCTGAGAACCCTGACTTTTTGCCATTGTGAGAATAGTCTTAAGTGGTATGCCTTTGAGTATATTAATTAAATATCTGTGCCATGCCATAGGCTTGATTCTCCTATCACAAATAGATTGAACACTTCACGCCGTCATTTATACTTTATATTTAACAGGGATAATTTATGCATGCATTCGCACGTAGTTTTAAATGAAAGTGAAAATGTAAAATTTTAAAATGTATTATGGAAGTGTCGTGCGGGATACCGATTCCCGATCGAAAGAATTGAGTCGGAAGGAAATCCTGGTTGCTGTTTGTTTAGTTTATGTTTATCGTAAGCAGTATTCATTTTTAATGCAATGTAATAAATTGATTCTAGATGTGTATATACAAGGTTGCTGGGCTTTGTTATTTGAAATCCAATTCGTAATTGCATTGGTTGCTCTGGCTTTTTGCCGGCTGTTAAGTTGGACCTTTTTGAACTGGATCCCACCTTTGGCATCATCTTATCTGAAAAATGCCTGTTTTCAGCGTCCACACGAATAGATAAGTTGCGTATTTTAAAAAGTACACTCTTTTATCAATGACTAAAAACGCCGTTTAAGTCCGAACCGAAGGCCAGAATAGAGGGGAAAACGTACGTATTCAAACATTTCCGGTTTCAGATGGAAGGGGCCTAGGCAAAAGTAGGAGCTAGTTTCCGAACGATTATCAATGGCGATTCTCCATAGTGGCTCTTCGGCATAGAAAAATCATTACCAGGAGATTGAAATGAAAAGAGGAAAAGAATGAGAGCTACAGATTGGGTGGTTTCACTACAAATCCTAAGGATCCTATAGAACGATAGGATAACTATCCAGGCTTACCCCAGCTCACCCTGCAGGTTACTGCAGCTCCCCCTAAAGGCTTTGTCATCATTCACAAACATTATTGCAGCTGGGTCTTTCAGCAAGATTGGGCATAAAATCTTTTCTTGTCAAGTGATTAACCAGTATCCGGAAAGTCCTCTTAGTGGCGTGGAGCTCTTCCAATACTGTCAAGGCTACCGCTTGATGGTCCAAATTTGGGGGCGTCCTTTATACGCCCTAACCACATCCTATGTATTAGTTATCCAGTTTAGAAGTTCTGATTCTTATTTAGCGTAGTTTCAATAGCGTGTGTATTGTTAACCAACGGTCACTGATTGAAAGACTGTCATATACTATCGATATCTTGTGCTGCGGAGTGAGGTTCCTGTGGCTTGCGTGTGCGCAGACGTTATATTTTGAGGAAAAAGTGATACCTATCGGTGTGATAACCATCACCTTGAAATCATGAAAGTGAGTTTATCAACACTGAGTAATACAAAACGCTAGTTGTAAAACATCGGAAATATTCACTGTTTGATATTTTCCAGCGATACGTGGATCGACATCAAGATGATTTGACAGTGTGGCTATAGATTTTTATAGCTACTAAAGCAAGTTTTACAGATAGTTTATTGAATTTGCGAAATTGACCAAAAATAGATATGCTGATATACTATTTAGTGTTTCCTTTTATTACTATTATCCCATCACCTTTGTGTCCTTTACACTTATGTTATATCGTTGTTTTAATGTCTGATAACACACTCAACCCCTATTTTCGTTCTTTAGGTTAGCATAGAAATATGTCACGATCTATCTCCACATTACTTATAACAGATAATTTTGATATTTTGTATTTCTCTAGCATCTTTTCAAAACCGTCTATGATGATTTGTGTTTTCTTTTCTAATAAGGACTTCCAAGGATCTCATTCGTCTTTTGGAGTTAACCATGGTAGGCTATCTTTTGTCAAGTGTATTTTATTATTAATTTTAAATTTTACAGTTAATCAAATGTATAACAGGAGGTAGAGACTGTCGTATAAATGTTTGGGAATCGAATGAAGTAGCAATGTAAATCATTCGATTAAAAGCAGCCAATTGTTTATCTACTGGAGTTTATGTGTATTTGTCATCAGCGTTACACAATTATTTTCCTTTCATTCAAGCCGCAGAACGCCGCTGATTTAAAAAAGGTTCTTAAGAACCGACCCATCCAGTTTTTTCAATGACGATTCAATGCCCAATTTCAGGTTGTCAAGACCGCATACTTCTTCATATCGTTTCACTATGAAGTCTGTACGCAGCAAGACGATGAAATCTAAGAAAATTGCAATACAGTCACTTCAAGCGTTATTTGTTAGTGAAGTATTAAATCTGTACTAGCTAGAATGCCCATTTTTTAGTTAATGGTGACCGTAATCGAACGCAAGAGCTTTGTTTGTATGTTCTGAATTAAGACCGCTGTTCATTTGATTGCCGAAAAAAGTATTTCAAAGCATCTAAGTCAAAGAAGACGGAAGATAAAAGTTGATTTGCTATTGAAATACCTTTGAACTTTCAAAATGGCATGTGGCCCATGCAACGTGCTGCAACGAGCCTTGGCATCCGCCTGCCTCGACCCTCCATCAGTGTTTTGAATCACAACAGCTCTATGGGGATCTAGTCGTCATCGCTTGCGTTTAGCCATAAAATTAATACACTTCCTTTTCCTTTCTCACTATCTATTGGTAAAATCTGTTACAGCTCTTCTACATCTTAAATGTCTGTCATACAGACCTAAATGTATATTGAGCAACCAATGTATGTATTTGATAAAGCCTGTTACAACACGGATCAAGTAGGAAGTGGAAAGTCATTGGTTAGTAAAGGAAACGAGCTGTGTCAGACACTTCATGATAGTTTTCCGTTTGTTAGATCTTGGTTTAATACACCCTGATCACTATCATAGATTTGGTACTTATTTGTTGCCATTAACCCAGGATTTTCAGATTTTGCAATACAAGCCATGTGAAATGTTTTGGTTGAAATGTACTTGTTGCAACCAAAGCAAAATAAATTTCTGTGAAAACTGTCTAACCAAGATTTGCTTCTCATTATTTGAATGAAACACTTAAGATATTTACATGAATTAGGATGAGAAAGCTTCTTGTAAATTTTTCATTCACTTGGTTTACTCATTTTCCTTCCTCTTTAGATGGATGCATGGTTTAACCTCAAGATGGTCTATGAACTAAATGTAAGTCATTAATTGTTAGCGTGCGAGTATTTTGATAATGCACGTTTATTTCCTACCTCCTGACGAAGCGTATAGGACCTAAATTAATTTATAGGTAATGGTTAGGGCATGTCAACATAGTGTTAAACGAAGCATAGGACACCGAGGTTCCCGTCGTCTTTTGCTTCTCTCGGATTTTTCAGTGGTCAACTACTTCATCATCTCTGTCAAAAGTATTAACAATCAGGGAAAATGGATAAAGGATAAAACTAAAAATGTAAATGCATGAAGCTGTCAGGCAATTCTTTATTTTCTCCCTTAGCTCAAGGTATTTGTTGTTTGTTTAAAAATCATAGTATCCTAGATTGAGATCACTGCATAACCAAATGTTTTCGGACACGTAGACCGTTAGTATAGCCATTTTTTCATTCCATGCTTATTTGCAAGAAGACTGTGTATGGTTCGTCTATTCACATATTTATCACACTAATAAGTTAGTTCTCGTGTTGTGCTTCATAGCAGACGGTTTAAACGTAGCGTTACCGAAAGCCCTTTCCGAAGTAATGTGTTGTACCTGTGTGTTCACGAAGGTTTAACTTGTAAGTTTTGCAAATAAATAGATATTTTTGCATAAGCCACAATAGTGACGAGCCAACGAAGTAACGGAAGAGCCTCTCAGCTAAATCCACAAGTCCAGCAATGGACACAATAAGAGATTCATTCTAAAGAGGTGTGGTTCACCTTTATAAACGTTCATTGACTTTCAATTGGTTTGCAATTTAGCTGTCTCCAGTGTTCTATCCAACGACGAGATTTTGTCTCACTAACCTTCCCGTTCTAAGGGCTCCTTTCAAAAAATCTGCGTACCATTCATAACAATTCGCTTTTTTGCTCTTGGCAGTTTACTTTCTAAAGGTCCTTTTTCAACCAGTCTTTGCAAAGTCGTCGTGTCTGACGCTACGCTAAACTCATCCTATTTTCGTATTATGCGTTGTTTTTAACAGACAAATCTCTTCATCTAATCGTTTGCATTCAGTTGTTTAGTTTTTTTTCTAGTAATACGAATTCGCAGATGTAGTGAAACTTGTTGTGCTAGTGTCACCCTGTCACGATATGGCAAGTTATGTTCTCTGTTCTCTCTCAACTTCCCTTAAGATCCAAAAATTATATTTTACTCCACTCTTTATGCTTGTTTCATCTAATTTATGTAGCCACTTGTGTTACTATCGTCAGTTTTTCTCAGTATCAGTCAGCTTATGCAGTTGGAAAAGTATAGTAAAGTTACTTTAACAAATCACGTAGACATTAACATAATTTTGAACATAGTAAGTCAAGCTCATTGTTATCGAAAAAATCGAATAATATAGCTGTTACTGTCAGTAGGCATCGCCGCTGAAATATTTACGAAGGTTTAAGTGAATTCATGCTACATTTGTCATTTTCTATTTTTATAGGTCTTACCACTTGCGTATCAGATAACAGGCATTTGTGGTAATATTATGGTAAGAATATCGGAAGTTTTTATTGACGTCTGTCTTGTAAAATACTTTGTAGAGATGATAGGCTTCTATTTGATGATTATAGTGTGAGCAGTTTCAATTCAAGACAGCTTAATACAAATACACTACACGGTTATGTATTGTAATTCTGTATTAGATGAAAAGTTAAAGGGGTTACTAAGGATGCTGATTTCACCCGAATCGGTCACGTCGAGAATTCTTATCATTGAGTAATGCTGATGACACATGATACTAGACGGTAGCAAGCTGCATGTCGTACCTGATTGGTAACCTGCTACCTGTATTCTGGCTGTATGGTACCATAACTTGAAGAGCAGAGCAGTTTTGTTTCCAGCTTGTTGTGGCTAGCAATAAACAAGTCAAAAAGGTCAATGCTCATATGATCGATATCGAAACATCGCTTCATCTATTATGACCTTTAGAAATGGAAAATATAGTGATCTGATTGGTTACGGATATGGAAGATCTTTCCATAATTCTAGAATTTCGGTTTTGAAACTTGCTTAGTAGAAGCACCTTTGTCAAAACGTTGTTCTGAAGGTAACTGCAAAGGTTAAAGGCCTCCTTAGATTACATTAGTCAATCAGTTGAACAATATCTTAACTAGATCGGTTGTGCACGCAATACTAAACTCTACTCGATCAGTAATCTTTAACGAGTCAGTTACATTGTCTTCAATGCGAACAGCCGCCTAAACGTCCAGCGTACTCCATGTTAACGCTTACCGTTATTATGATTTTATTTTATTATTGACCGCCACTGCCTAGGGCAAGTTAAGGGGACGACCTTTCTGGAAAACTATGACTGGAAAATGGCATGCACAAAGGAAGCTAGTAGATATATGTCCGCTGTAACTATCTTCGAGTTTAATACACGAAAACTACGAATGATTCAGAAAACAGCCTCAGGCCGATAAAGTAAGCTAATACATCACGTGACGGGAATAGCGGTATTTAAGCCTGGGGCCGAATGTGTAACCAAAAGCTAGAAACTCTAAAAAGCTGCAAAATATTTTCGGGAGGAGAGGATTTGAAATTGTTTAAGAAGATATAAGAGAAACAGTGGATGCGTCACCACAGCATCCCGGCCAGATTATTATACTAAGTAGCAGTCCTTTTATGGTCAAATCACGTGGCGCACAAAGGCTACTCTCAAATTGTGTGGGGGTGGAGGTCGATGTCCGCCGCTGAAGAATTCGTAGCCATTGTGGTTACTAGAGAAATAGAAAGTACGTCTTCATCATGGTTTACTTCGCTTACATGATAGAGTATGTGCCACGACTGCCTGAGTTATGGCTTGAATACCTCTTCGTGACGTCTGTTCCGTTTCTATAGAGGCTTTTCAAACCATATCGTTTCATTTCCTCCTTCCAGGATAATCTTTAACATGTTTCAATGGGATTTGGGTTGATTGAAGGGCCGGATCGCATGCATTAAATGCTTGGCTTATTGAATCTTATATCGGTGGTTACATTTCTTCAGTTTAGTATCAAAACTGCCAATAGACATTGGAACTGATGGACTGGCTTGAACAACAATTAGCCGCAATGTCATTAGGTAAACTAAAGACAAAAAGTTACAAGATGTGACTCGCCAATGTCGAGATATCTCCCTCCGTTCAAATTTCTTGTCATTGAAATTCAATGTTTGTACAAGCTCTGCCAGCAAAGATTGTAGCCTCTCTTTGCTACTGCATGAAAACGCGGTTGACGTATAATCACTTTATACATGATTTGGGTGAGTCGCAAATATCATAGCATTCCGATTGGAGTTACTTCTCTGCTGTACTTTAGTAATATTAAAGTTGTACTTTTAATTTACAGTCCAGAACGTTACAAGGTGGAAGGTCGGAAAGAAACGAGTTTCTTCTGTTGCATGCATTTACAGAAAGGTAATTCTTACTGTCACTCCAATAAATACTGTGATTTGCCATCAAGATTTCTAACTAAAGAGTTTTATAAGCTAAGATAGACTACTATAACCAGTTACTGTCTCTTTTCTGATATTTTAGGTATTCATGACAGAACGTAATGATGCAATTACTGTTATTTGAATTGTTTTGTTCAACACTGAAACACTTCCTTTTCTTGTAATAATGAATAATGAGCGATAGTGAACATTAGAAATACACAAACGAGTGCTTACAAATTTTGTTCTTATTCATATAGCCCGTTTCAGTTATAAAGCAATATATTTTTTTTCTGTTTGTTTGATTTAAAGTTTTAAAGAGAGCCAAATGAAGAGCTTTGATCGGTTTTTCGACAAGATCGGAAACATATTTTGCAAAACCAGCTAGGGAGACCGAGCATATCCATCTTGTTTGTTGAGATCATATTCGGCTGCCGTGGCCTGGAGACGTAAATTCTTTGTACCAGATTGGTAGAAGACGTCCGTCCATTTCTTACTGAGCACTGGGGTTTAGTACTAAGTTAAAGATGAGAGGGAATCGCACCTGGTGATATTTTCAGGCGTTGATGCCTTTTGGCCGATGTGCTATTGTACTATTTCAAAGTTTTGATATTTGTCTTGCATCAGATTTGTATTGAATTTCACAGGTGGACGCTTGTTACTAACAGACAGGTTTCGTCGTACCATTGACACGCAGTTCTCCGTTTATAGTCTCCCATCCAAGACATGCTTGTATGCTTAGCATGACTGACGATTAGTTCGAAGCCACTCGTAATAAATTCGAAGCCAGTCGTGCCTGCAAGCTGGGGAATATTTCTGGGTAGTTGCAGACTTCGAAACCAAGAAAACGTGGAAAGCCTGAGAAATTGCATGTTTTCAAGAATTGAGGAAAAACAGGGAAATGAAAGAAATAAAAAAAAATCAGGGGGAAGCCGAGAAAACCACAGCAGTCTTATGACAGTCAACCACGCAATGAAGACATTGAGAGTATCTATATCCGTTCATCCACATGACCCTATCTCCTTTTTTTAATGGCAACTAGTTTATAAGGCCCTCGAGTGTCTCACATTCCAATCCAATAGCCAGACTCAGGGGAGTATTAGTATGAAGACATCGTAGAGAAATAGACATTTTTTTCTCCAACCATATGGGAGAGCCCATGACCCTCTCATTTGTGGCATTCGTTCTACCAACTGAAATAGCTCAACTACAATTATAAAAGACTCTATTTCTCTATTCACCACAAAAAGCTACCAATAGTCCATCAGCAAACATGGACATCTGGCGCTACACAATTTTGTAGATCGGCCTCTCTGCGTTATGTGACTTAACAATGGAGGACTGTCATCCGATCGATTATTTTATCCAAAGGTTCCATTGGCGACTTAATTTTTCCGTTCCTCTAAAATGTTTTCAAACGTACCATTTCAAATCAACTCCAACACACTCAGGGAAATAGATATAAAATCGAGGAGGAAAACAGAGAAATAGGCCCATGTCAATTTAAGAACTCAGGGAAAACCACATTTCGGTTGTTTTAGCTACCCGTTATTTAACTCTGAGTATCGTAGGCCCTGTGTAGATTAAGTGACACATTTGTCACTGTGAAGAAAGCAAATACGCACTAATTGAATGCGTTTTGAGTACCTTTTTAGCCTGCTTTGATTAAGTTTGGCTTTTTGTTGCTTTTGATGGCACAAACGCACTTTCTTTGTTAGGAATTTCATATGCCCAGACAAGGTATTCGGGAAAAAGCAGGAGGTAAGAAAGAGCATTTTTCAGTCATGAATTTGAATTCACACAGCAAAATGTGGTGCTAATTTTATAGCTAGTAATTTCTGGAAGGCAGCAAAGGAGCATAAACATTTGTTTGTGTTTGGAGGTAGGTAAATGGTGACCCTTGACTGCGTGTACGTTGTATCTAGTTGTTTCTTTGGAAACCCAATGTCTAATAACGGGCATATTGTAAAAGCGATAGAAACCAGGGTCTTATCAAACCTGTGGAAGGAACGGTCCCGGTCCCCCTGCCCCTCAACTCTTTGGTCAATGCCCTCTGCGTAGGGATCCTCCTTTTAGACTTCAGCTGTGGGCCTATGTTGGCCTCCAACTGTGAGGATTGTTGATGCGGCGCCACAATGTTATGTTATGATCGACATTATTAAATGATGGTGGAAACAAATGAAAACTTATACGTTTTATTTGTATGGCATCTAATTAGTTACCGAGTTTCAGATCTATAAAAACCAGGGTTCATGCCAATAACGGTGTCTTTCATTATTGCAAATCTACTTTTAGACTGACAATATATGGACTGATTTTCAACCCACTTAAAATTATGACATAGTGAAGTCCTGTTATTCAAGTTGCTACTATTGCATTTATAGTTTTTTGTTTTCTCCACTTCTAACCGTCTACCAAAACACCACGTGGCAAAAGCGTCCTATATGATAGAGCTAGGCAAACGGAGCATGTTAAGAAATGTCGTGGAATAAAAAGGTCCCAAAGAAGTTCTTTATACCATTAGATCTTTGTTGAAAGTGTTTTAAAACCGTACTATGAAATTATGTTTTGAAATTAGGTTGTTATCATAGTGAAATTAGAGCACACACATGGCATTTGCCACGTAGGCACACTGCCACCCCACCCCCCACCCTTCAAACTCACGATAGCCGGCCTTTGATAAGGTTATCATTCACTGCTCAGTACCAATGGTTAACCCTATATAAACAGCAAGAATGTGAAATTTATGTGTTATATCTATGTCTAATTACCTTGTTTTTCAGTCAACCATGGAGGAAGAAAAGGATGAAGGCAGAGGCAAAGGAAGAACTGGCAGAAAAAAGCCCGCTTATTCTGGAGGGCTAGTGTTGGAACCCAAGAAAGGTAACATTTGGAAGTGACATTTATAATTGCCTTATTCGGTCGTGGGTGACCAAAACATTTGGAACTAAAACTTTCTAATTGGCTGTTTCAAGAAACATCTTATTTACTTGAAAATCACAAAAGTGTTAATTCTGATTTAGCAATGTGTTAATCATTTATTTCCCGCTAGGTATAGGACTAATTGCAGGTAATGTAAGAAGAGAAGGTGAACGTCGCTATTACTTTCAGGGGAAGTATGATACGCGAAGGGTAGATTGGAAGTCCAATTTAGAAAGTTCTACCAAACTTCGTGTAGCTTTTAGCCATTCCATGTACGCGTATGGTGAAGCCTGAACACTATCATGATCAACATTTCTCCTTGATAAGGTGAGGAGCTTGGCTTAGGGGCTTATGTTGATTCGTTCTTCCTATGTATCGACATGGATGGAACGGTGTGATTAAGAAAAAGAAGACAGAGGTAAGCAATATTTCTCTGCCGGCTTATAACATTATAGTACAAGATGTCATGTGTTCCATTTTTCATTATTTTGATGTTTTTTATGGTGTTTTAGATGCATCACGTGTGCTCAGAAGTGCTGAGTATCATTCACCTTCTGCTTCTGCTGTGATATTCAAGTTTGCATCTATGCCAATGATAAACGACAGTTGCTTAATAGGTATTAATTGTTGGTGGGTTGAGAATATAAGCTGAATGTAAACTTCTAGCATTAAAAGGTCCTTAGGGAGGTCGCGAAGGAAGCCGTGGTGACATGCAAATGGATTTATAAAATATATAGAGTCTATGTCATAACCTTAAATAAAAGTGCTGTGTGTTTACTCGTAAGGTTCTCCGTACGTGAAGACTACAATAGGACATGACGAGTGGAGTCGATGGATCCAACTAGTTGTACTTAAGTTTTCTTTCGTACCCCTCCTCGGTATCCGACCATTGCACTGAGTCAATCATATCTATCATAATACCATAATATTCGTTCAGGAGAATCTTCCAATTAACCGGACGCTTTGCCTCGAGAAGCGACTGTCGAAGTGCTTAAGCCAAACTAGTTACTTTAAGAAACATGTAATACTTATTTGCTGTTAATTATCTTTGGCTCATAAGTTCTTCATATCTTTCTCTGACTTTTTCAGGCTTTTACGATAAGTTTATACTGCTCTTGGACTTCAACAGCTTGTATCCGTCGATTATTCAAGAATTCAACATATGCTTTACTACCATCGATAGGGGCTCAAACGCAACAGGGAAGGAGGTAAGAAATACAGCATTTTCCTCTACACAACAAAAGTATTATGACAACACACTCTACTTTCACATTTTTCGTGCTATACAACGTTTTCATGGTGTACCTTAATTTCAAAAAGATTGTCAAGATCTCTGTTTGCTTGGACGCCTTCCTGCACTTCGCTCATCATGGAAATCGGACCTTCCGGTTCAACAATTACTGAAGTTGTAGAGATAGACGAATTTTAGCTACATTGTGCTATGAAAGGCAGGTACACGTAATCCAGGACAGCTTCTGTTAGTGATCTCGAAAGTCGTTGTATTATAGGTTATCAACAGTTAAAGAGAAAGGTAAAAAGTCAAAGCGCTCTTTCTTCCCAGTAAAGGTTTTGTCATTAAAGAACTTAAAAGCAATTTCTTCTGCTCTCTAGGACGAAGAGTTTATTCCACCGATCCCTGATTCCAACTTGGACTTTGGTGTTCTTCCAGCGGAAATCAAGAAACTTGTTGAAAGAAGGCGCCAAGTTAAGGGGATGATGAAAAGTGCAAAGAAAAATTCTGATCAATACATTCAGGTAAAAGGGAACAAAGACAGTAGTGTCGGTAATTTAAAGGAATCGTGGAATGCATTTGTAGTGCTTTGGTAGCCCTTTATATTATGAACTTAGTCAGTTTTGTTTCTAGGCTCATGTTTTTGTCTGTTACTTATTTTTTATTTCTTTCCTTTGTCGTAGTTTATTTAACGAGACTGTAAGATGTTGCCTTTTATTGACAGTACAAAAAGAGGCTATTGTTACATTTTGATTTTATTGTGTCGTGACGTAAATCAAATAAACTGTCATTCTTGAGATGGTAAATTGGAGGCATGCGTACATATCTGACATGATAGGTGATGGTTCGCCTACGTAAGAAACAAATGATAACTTTTCTATACTGGGATCCAATGCTTGACCAACAGTGGTCTTATAGATAACGTTGCTTTCTCCTATTTCAAAGTCATTTTCTCATTAAGTGCAACAGAACCATTAAAGAATAAGTAACATAAATTGTTCACAGATTCGTAGAATTTAAGTTTCACGTCGACGCTTTTTATGATTTTATTGTCTTAAATCTCCGTTTGTTGCCGTATAAAGTTTCAGTCTGTTTCCATGTTTTTATCCTGTCGTCCTTTTAAATACATTTGAAAGCTGGCAACAAGATACCATACCCTTGTCTCCAGCGCGTTACTAATAGCTTTATTTGAGATTTTTGCCTTAACTAGTTTAGATTGGATGATATTTTATTGTTTGAGCCCCATCTTTCACTCACATGCAAATTTCAGAAATTTTATCGAGGGAAGGCGGGGCAAATAAATTCAATATCTTAGCATCATTCTGCTCAGAGATGACATCTTGTTGTGCTCTGCAACTGACTTTCATTGGTATGCTCGTCCAACATTTGGACATTAACCAATACGAGGCCTCACTATTGAGAAACAAAGATAGTCAAAATGTGATAACGATATTGCTAACAAACGCCTAGGTACAGCTTTGAGTTCCAAACATTCTTATTTGGAACTTTCTGTTTTCAGACTGTTGTCCTCATACTTACGATATTTACATTTTTAAATCTAATTTCAACCGCCATCTTCTTGGAAATCTGTAATTGCTTGTCTTTAATTTCATCTATGTTTCTATTTACTTTTTATTTCTACTCCTTTAAAAAGTAACTCAATACCTTGAAGTGGCCACCCTGCCTTGTATTAAGCGGAGAAGAAAAAAAATCAAAAAAATCATAACCGTGTTATTTCAACCTAGTTCGTGGTACTGTGTATTGACTGAAAGCTATAGTGTTTTCATAGCATTCTTTCGCAAATTTCAACGGTCGTTACTCGTATTTGAAATGAGACTTTAAAAGTGATAGATTCTGTACGGGCGTTTGATGTTTTGGTTACACTTGCGATTTTTCAAAACAAACATTGGTTTTATGACGTTTTCACTTAAGCACTCAATTGCGAATCAATAGCTTTTCGGTGTCCACACCGGTGAACTATCTATTCTTACTCGTACTGCTCGATAACAGTAGTGCCGCAGAGTCTGAAAAATATGAAGGCTGCGTATTTGTGTGCAGAAGAAAGACCCGCAATAGTGCAGTACAAGAGTAGGAGGTCGGAACGGTTGCAATTAAAGATAAAAGAGATCCCAAGTACAATTACGGGAACCGGCTGTTGAATTTAAAATTTCATTTAAAGGAACTGGAGTACGACCTCTGAGCAAATTATTAACGAAGTCAAGGAAATTAGATTAATGAAGGACTCTACTGCTTTTTGTTAATTAAGACATGGGTATTAATAAAAATGTCAGAATTCAAGGTAGGAACTACAGTTTTGTTACATTTTCTATGATTGTTAGACCACATGCAAAGATTTGAAGTGCAATTGTAAGGTGGATTTCATTATATAGTTCGTAACGGGAGGATGATCGACCGTTTTGTGTCCTTCGTAATAGTGGACCTTACATAATGCAAAGAGCAAGCATATCATTCGAGGCTCTTAATTTCTTTTCCTATTTAGTACGACATCCGACAGAAGGCCTTGAAACTTACAGCAAACAGGTATGTTTATTTCGTTATATTTCTTTATAGAGGGTATTATATTGATAACATATTAAGCTGTAACTGATGGAGTCAGCCTACTTCGCAATTCACTAAAAAGAATGTATAATCTACCTGGAAAAAATATGATCCTTCGCTGTCTTTCAATGAAACATGATTACATCCGAAGATAGTGTCAGACTGCCTTCATTGCGCAACTTGCAAACTTTTATTGTTCATCTTGCAAAGATGAATTAGGATTGCTCAACTTACAAAGGTATATTAGGATTGCTCAACTTACAAAGGTATATTAGGATTGCTCAACTTACAAAGGTATGTAAGGATTGTTTAACATCCAAATATATATAAGGATTGCTTAACTTTCAAAGGTATGCAAGGATTGCTCAACTTTCAAAGGTATGCAAGGATTGCTCAACTTTTAAAGGTATATTAGGATTGCTCAACTTTCAAAGGTATATAAGGATTGTTCAATATTCAAATATATATAAGTTTTGTTCAACTTTCAAAGGTATGTAAGAATTTCTCAACTTTCAAAGGTATATTAGAATTGCTCAACTTTCTAAGGTATTTTAGGATTGTTCAACTTGCAAAGGTATGTAAGGCTTGCTCAACTTTAAAAGGTATATTAGGATTGCTCAACTTGCAAATGTATGTTAGGATTGTTGAACTTGCAAAAGTATATTAGGATTGCTCAACTTGCAAAAGTATATTAGGATTGCTCATCTTGTAAATTTATATAAGGATTGTTCAACTTGCAAAGGTATGTAAGAATTCCTCAACTTTCAAAGGTATATTAGGATTGCTCAACTTGCAAATGTATGTTAGGATTGTTGAACTTGCAAAAGTATATTAGGATTGCTC
>JAAAKL020002430.1:0-26174 GCA_010016065.2 Carybdea cf. marsupialis auct. non (Linnaeus, 1758) | reverse complement strand
AGCAAGGGTGATCAACACCTGGATGCTCACATTCAGGGGGATGTCGGAAGTTGATCATTGTGACATCACCTTCCAGTAATGAATGTTCGCATTGTGTAGGTTGACGTCACTGTGTAGTCATGGTATCACGGAGTGCATTGTCTGATGAATGTGGTATTCCTAAAGTTGTGCTCTTAGGAGAGCAAGCCTGTGTAGTGTAGTTTTTCAATACAGCATTCATTGCATCCTTTTGTAGACCTGTACTCGTCGTTAGCCTTCAATACACAAGTTTTCTCAATTTTGTAGAATATTCATAAATTCACAGCATACATGTCGCATTATTGCATTTGCAACTCGTTAGCTCCTCTTTCCTTTATAGAAACTGCTGCTTTCCTGGCATACTTCTGCTATCTGTAAGTATAACCTTCCCTTGGCTCACAGCCACTTAACAACCACGTTTTCATGATTCTTTCGTAACTTGGTCTTAATTTTTTGACAATCATCCATGGGTATACACTTTTACTCGTTCTTATAGAATACTCTTACCTGCTGCAGTATACGTTATGGCTCTAACAATTTACTGATTCTCTTCTCCTCGGTTGTAACTGTTTCTAATCTTCCCCATGCTAACAATCTTGAAGAGTGTTGAAGACCATACTGCTTTCTGGACAATCCTGGCCTTTAACCTCGCTTTAAACTGTTTTAACCACAAAGAGGCTAAGATATTTGAATTTAGCCATCCTTCATCCCAATGGACGTGATTAATCACTGCAACTTACATGTAACGTAGGTTTGCAAAGGCCCCATACTTACGTAATTGTGGATGTAATAGCTTGACTTCCGGTTGCTTCAACTAATAGATTGAGGTAACGCAATGTAGTACAGCTTTAGTATCCTGGCCTTTTCGAAATTAAAACAGTTGAGAGTGAGGTTGAAAGGTAAGACGGCCCAGAACACTGGATGGAGTTCAACATGAGCATGACCTTCTTTCGGCCAATAACCTCGCAGGTGCCATATTTCTAGACTCTGCCCAGAGAGTGTCTTTGTAGCGAAGAAGATACCGTCATATTCGAATGTATGATTATTCAAGGCCATATATTTTTCTATTGATAACTATCTCTTCCAAACCTCGAATTTAAAATATATTGAAACAAGAGTGAGAACAAGAGAAATCACCATTAAGTGAGAGAAGTTGAAATACGGAAACAGTAATGATCGATTGGCTCACGCCCGAGTTGTCAGTGTCTTAAGTGTTCAGATCAGGATTTAAGGCCAGACGATTGAATCAAGTGTTCTAAAACTTGACGTACAGCTTGAGAAGATTTAGTTGTCAAACTTATGCACATCACGTTGAAAGCTTGACTTGGTTCATTCAGTCTGATGGGGGTGCAGCAAAGCATAAATTGAAGAGAAGTAAATACCTAGCTAAGCAACTATTAAAGTAGGAAGTTCACAGAGATGATAGGTTGCTCAATGTGGAATAATCTATTAACAGATCATCAATTACTCTATTTACAGTTTGTAATTTTTGCTTCGATGAAAATTCCCTAAATGCCTAATTTCCTGGCTTATATATTATTCGTCTTGTTTATACAGAAATCCTTAGAAAGTAAAAGAATATTCTAGAACATTCCGGAAATTTCTAGTGTGTCCTATAGAAACTTCTCGAAGGTTCTAGAATCCTATAGAAACGGACAGAACTTTCTAGATTGTTCTAGAAGGTTGTAGAATGTTCTGGAAGATTACAGAATGTTCTGGAAAACTAAAAGAATTTTCTAGAAGAATCCAGATTAAATAGTACTGTTGCCTAGACAAGTTAAATTAAGGCAGTCCCATGACATAAACAAAGTAGACTTTGATAATCAGCAAACATGAGTGGAACTATTAATGAAGAAGGGACATGCAATTACCAAAATGAGGGTAGTAGAGATGGATTTCCTTACATCAGCTGCTATCAATGTTGAATACTTATAACACAGTGTTTGATGGCTTACATGCAAAGAGAATTAACTTTTACCCTAATGTAGTGATATAACGTTTTGGCAATGTATTACGCATACAGTTATAACAGGTTTCAAAACACACAATGACTGATAAGAAGATGATGTTAGTTTGCGGTGCAATGAGAAGACTGTTCCTCAATTATGCTAGAATAGAAATCAATGTTATTTCTTAGGACATTTTTTTCTTTTTATTATCAGGAAAGAGTAGGAAACCAGTAATACTTAGAATACTTGATTTGTATCCTCATTAACAGCTATACGTAAGAATAATGGAATACTGATGAAAAAATAGTGCAAATCGCCTGAAAGTTGCTTAACCATTCTAATACATGACTTGTCGTCAGTAAAACGTTAGGAACAATGAATCTATAGCTGAAATTTTCTGGGACGAAACAACAAACTGCAACGTTCCTTTGCAGTAGGTTAATATGAAATAACAAAGAAGTGACTAGTTTCTATTAAAATTATAAACCCTGTCTAAGTGTTATCTACAAGAAAGAGGGAAATAAGCCCTCAGCATCTTTAGCTACACTTTGCTCACTCTGGCTGGGTAATAGGCTACGCTCGAAATCGAGTATGCAATCGAAGAGTATAAATCTTTAGCTGTGCTACTCTTGCAGTCAAAATGTCTATATTTATGGTCTTTCCAATTTAATGGACGCTATCAAGCCTCGATCTGATGGGATCTGAGAATGAACACAACTGAATCGGCTGAGTTTCTCTACCATTATCATCTTGATGGCTCGAGAATGTGATTATTATAGCAAGCCTTACTTCCAATACCATATCTTCAAAACAACGATGATGCTAAATTTCTAGGTGGGTGAAGGGGGAATGCTTTTACTACTTTCTCATGGTCCGTCTTCGACGACAAAATTTAGCATTTAAACTGTTCACACTTAGAGGCGAAGAGTAAACTACCTGATAAAAATGGGTACGAAATTTCGATTTTTGCTATAGGATTTTTCAAAGATTTCTGTTAAAACAATAAAATTTCCCCCCAAAGTGTACAATATTTCTTGGGAGTGGTTCTCCTCTTGCTAAGAGTGGTCTTTGTTGCCACGAACGTATCTTAAATCGAACAAATTTTTATTTCATCACTCACTAAATAAAGCAAAACAATATTCATTGTGGGATAAATTAGGTGGACAAGCACAGGAAAGCGTATTCGTTTAAGAATGATGTAAACCTGTGTTCCCTCATGGTTTGTGCTTTTATCAAGGAAAGCATTCCAAGGTTTGGTACAGTAGCGTGAGATTGTACTGTCATCATTAATATCAAAGTTTTGAATTGACTGCTAATTCGTTTTTTAAATTGATATTGACATGTTCTCTGCTGTCAAGATGGTAACCTGCAACTCTGAAGTACGGCGTGTAGCTATCACATTTAACTGAATTTTAGTTTAGGTGACTATAAACACCCGACTTTTTATTCCCCCTACATGGATCAAAACATGAATTTGTTCTTTTGTCTCTACCCTATGAGGAGGGATTTGAAGATAATTCTATTCTGCACCTCTAAAGCACTAAAACGCAAGGAGATGGAAGTTAACCGCATAGTAGACGTTGCTGCAGTTAATCCGCGCACATCAAACTTTCGAAAATTTTGTATATTCTTGCAAATATCTCGACAATATGTTAGATATAATACAAGTTGATAACTGTTGGACAGATAATAGTGAATTTCTGCAGACGACGTAACCAAGAAACTAATCTAACAGAATTCCCTTCATCGACTGTAGTGAATCCCTTGTGGAGGTCAAAAAATACAAACTAAATTAGTCTGATATAAGACATCTCCAAAACAACTAGAAATTTAGACGAAATGAGGTTTCACCTTTAAATATTACTTTTTAACAGTCGAACAACTTTTACTCTTGCTATTTTATGCAGGTAGCAGCTCGTCTCCGAATACATGGCAAAAATCGCTAAAGACAACTTAAAACAAGCATCTGCTCGGATAATCAACTTACATAGTGTCATGCTATTGAAAGACATAACAATATTGTTTTGTAGAAATATTCGAAGGTACTTCTACGATTCATAAGCTCCAAGGCTACATAGGTAAGAAGATCCCAAACAAAAATGTACCCTTTTTAAACTCCATATAAATGTACCATTTGAATCTTGGCAATTCCATACAAATAGTCGTATGTTTTAAATTTGCAACCTGATAATCAAGAAAGACAAGTGGCGAAAATGACGAAATGTAAGAGTCTTATGAAATCATTCAGCAAACATTGGAGAACACTCATCACATAGAGAGACATTATTAAACTAATTGAGGATTAAGACGCCAAAGTAAGTAAACACAGTAGTGGCATAGTGGTAGAGTGTCAGACTCACGCTCCCAGGGTCGTGAGTTCGAACCGACTCTGAGCTTGCCTACCATGATCCCAGAGGTACTGTGCTCTGTCATCTGCTCTCGTGAAGTGGGAACTATGCTTCGAGAGATAGGACAGAGGGGGACTACATGCATGAATAGCAAGAGTAGTAAGCATAAAATAGCATGAAAAGTAAGCATAAAAAAGTAAGCATGAATAGATTGTCATTCGAAAAGGAAAAGTAACCCATTCCTAGAGGGTGAATACAGTTTAAAAAAGGACAAGTAGTCTTGGCATCGGTTTGTTTGAATCGGGAGGGAGGGACAAAAATTGAAAAGTTTTCGTGGAGCTTTGCAGTGCAAATGATTTAGTTGTTAGCATATCGTTTTTTCAGCATCATCTTTAGCGACTTTACAAATTGAGTAACCCAGGTGGAGGTAAGAAACCAGACTATATCTTAATACAGAAGAGATGGAGGAACACGTTTATGAATGTAGTGATATGGCTTAATGTTGATTGTGGAAGTGATCAGCAGCTTGTATGCAAAATAGTTTAGATAAGGTTCAAACACAAGGGAGAAAGGACACACCCAGTAAGGTATGATGTTGTACGTATTCCGGGAGATATCACACTTGAAGTACAGAACAGATACGAGCCCTTTATCATAAGCAAAGAAGAACTGTGGAAAAAAGCTGCATAAGATCACAGAAGAAGACGGCAAAACAACACATACCGCCGAAATTCAGAGTGCGTAACAGCGTATTGAGCCAATTCAGGATGCAAAACAATGAAGGGCAGCAAATTCGATAGATGAATATCAAATATTGAAAGAAACTTGATAAGAATGAGAATAAGGTAGTATTTAAGGACATAAATGATTTCCAGACTCAAAAGTGCGAAGACGCAAAAACAGTACAGCAACGGAACACTATAAAAGGCAAGTTTCGGATGGTTGGGGAGTTGACTAACGAGTGGATACCCAAGGATTGTAGTATATATGACAAGTATAATAAAGTCTTGACAGAGTAGGGTGACAATAAAGTTTAATAGGCTGAATATAGCAGAGAACTCTACAAGAGAAGACAGGAAGAGGTATCTGCTGGTGCAACTGTTATTACAAAGAAGGAACAGGGAACATTAAGTAAGAAGTAGCAAAGCGAGCAGTGAGAATGCCTGGGATCAACGAAGGAAAGCCAGAAGGCACAGTTCAAACCCCTATCAAAGGTGTACAACTTTAATGGCCTCTTTGCATTGGAAAGGCTGATCGACTGCTATCGAGCATTATCCATAATACTATCTACCAATTACAACCTCAGAGACTGTCGTAACCAACGAACTATCGGTCTCGTCGTCCATGCCAGCATGCTAATTGAGAACCTTAAAAAAGTGCTACATTTCGCGTTACATGTGTTTAATCGAATATGACAAGTTAATTGATTGATCAATTGATTGACTGATTAATTAATTGATTGATTGATTGATTGATTGATTGATTGATTGATTGATTGATTGATTGATTGATTGATTGATTGATTGAAGAAAGCTGTTCGTGCGGAAGCTCGGCGGAGGTGAGATGAGGTTGATTGAGTCGATCACAGGCAACTAAGGAATTCTACGATAGAGATGTTATTTCCACAACACCTCATCATTCTGATGTCACGACTATATGCCAATCAACAATCGGCAGTCAATAGACAGATTTTGTATCTAGAAAGGGTCGACACGTTTGCCTTCTGTCTCCGTATCTCTAACTTCATGCTGAATATGAACTGTGAAAGAAACGTGTTATGTTAATCTCCAGATTGAAGAAGAAAGGTTGAACATCTAAAGTTTTGCCGCGGACACAACCCTCGTCTGCGGCAGCAAAGACGAACTACTCCAAATGATACAAAGTGCGAAGGAATAAAAGTGTACTAGGGGTGGTCAGCTCAATGTCAAAAATACAAGATCATGTATGATGACGACACAAAAAGAAGATGCTCAGCGATTTCTTATTGGGTGGAGAAAAACACGAGGAAATTAATGGGTTTTTGAGGGACACAGTGCACCAAGAGGAATGGCAACGGTAGGCAAAGGAAGGCAGACAAAAGGGTGTTTACGATCTGTAAAAGTTAGGTAGTCAGCATTGCCAAGAATTTACTACTTCTACAAGCAATAGTTATAGTTCTGATCGTAACTTATGGTAGTGAATAAATTGAAAAGAGACATTTCGAGGATCGCTACATTCGAAGTGTGAAGCTACCGAAAAGATCTTAGCGTGTCATGGACAGAACAAAGAATAGAAAGCTGGAAGCTCAACAAGATGGACAGTCCCCTATTGTTTGCCAGAGTATAATAAAGAGGAAGTGTTAAGTTTTTTAGACACATTTATAAAAGAGGTAGGCCCTGCAAGAACACCATTACTGGGAAGGTTGAAGAAGAGGCAAGCCAACAACATTGTGGATCGAGCACATAGGAAAACCAACTGGCCTAACTGAGACAGAAGTAGTTTAGGCAACGGTGACAGGTGGGAAAGGGCAACAGACATAAAGTAATAATGACCATAACATCGCAAACAGCAGCTTCAGACTAATGGTAAAGAAGCCAAGAACGGCCGATAAAGGAACGTCTGGAAAAGGGAAAATTTTACAATGTTAAATCCTTTTAAATGCGGAAATAAACATATTTGTAAAATTAGAGTAGAAAAGTCTTTACTTAGTACCTCAATATCATGTTTTTAGTTGAAAATTTGACGCTTGAAATAATGGTAATCAATTAGCACGTACCAGAATCGATGCATTGCTTTCAACGTTTAATTTAATAAGTTACGATAATGAAGCTATGTTTGATCTTAAAGATTAGGGGCACCAGCACATGCATTCTACTTCTAAATAAATAGCATTTGCTTCAACACAATCGAGATAAGAGTTGTGCTTCTTAAGTGACGTGCACTGCGTCAGAGTTTTACTTCGTCACAGGACAAACATAAACTAAATGATGATTTCAAATTGCAGGAGATTGATAGAGATAGAATTCGCTTGCATAGGATGGCAAGACACCCTTCTACAAAGTCGGTCTGGACTTAAGGGTGTTACTTACGCAGTCTAATGAAGCCCTTAGCAAACAATAACAGGCAATTTCGCTACCTGTCGTTCTATGACGAGAAACTGGTGCTATATGCTGCCCAAAAGGTCTCTTTTAAAATCAAAAATTTTCAACTACAACTTTTGATAGTCTCTCGTAGCCATGTTTAAAAGTATAACTACAATGACAACTGGACTTAAAATCTTAAAGAAAAAGACAGGCCCTCTTTCCTTTATCACCATAAACTTTCCTGAGCGTTGCTTTTCTAACGGACGTATTATTTTGCGTCTGATTGTATTAGCAAAGTAGTCCTGGGTACAATAAAGCAATTAAGTCACCTGGGACTAACGTATGACAATCCACCGTCAAAAAGCGATCATATTGTTTGTCTAATTGCTTTAAACATCCGATTTTTTTCCGCTGAGGTAGCAAAATGTATCTCCGGTCTGTAAATGAAGGTTGTCATTGCTTTTGTTGATGAAAATACATGCACCTGGGCTGATGGCACCACTGTGACATTATGAGAAGAAATTTTCATTATGTTTACATACGTGTTGGAGTAACTGAAAATGAGCAGCTGGGAATACTTTTAATTTCCTATTAGTGTCGTAAATAAGCTGTATTCTTATGTTGTTTAAGGTTATTGCAGTCTTCATTTTCATGTTAACTAGATACTTATTATAAAAAAAACAAGAGCGTATTTGTATTCTAACGGTTTATACAAATATTAATACAGACCTCATAAGAGAAATATCTGCTAACTGATAAGAAATTACCTTAATAAACCACCAAGAAAAAACCCGTAGCAGCAATTGCAGAATTGTAGAGCTAGTAAAGTTACGATGCACGAAGTGATTGCTAAAGGAAATGATCTAGAGTTGACACAAGCTGTTTTTATGGTGATGTTTGGATTGTATACATTAGCCTCAAGCAAGAATTCCGTAACAGGAATACTATGGAGGATCTATCTATCGTGTTTGAGGGCTACGTCTGTTCCAAAACAATAGCTAGCTTATCTACAAGAGCAATAATTTCAACTGGCATGTAAATACGTCCGGCGGGCTTCAAGCCTGTAAGATGAATATTGTGTACTTGAAGCTCAAGACGAGAACATTGTGACCATCCATTGCGACCTTGTGATCATCTGATGCAGGAAAATTTGGAGTTTTAGTTATCTTATTTCTAGTTAAAATCTTGCTTTACGTCACCAAGCACTTGATAAAAAAATACGAACTAAGATAGGGACCTATTGTTGGAGAAAAGATGGGGCTTACGAAAGAAGACGTAAATCGGTTTTATGACGTGATACAACTTGACAAAGAACTATCATAAAATGTTTAAGTGATGGTATCAATTGATGGATACTATTTCATCAATCAAAGACGTGTGAATTCTCAAAACTCTATCTCATGAAATTTTCTTACGTCAAAATACAAGTATAGTTTGTGATTTAATAAGACGACCCTCGGAAATTTTTGCTGTTCAAGTTAGCAGTTGGCATTGGTCTACTACCTAATACGGATGCGTCAAAACTATTTCTTGCTGTTGTACAAAAAGGTTGTATAACGACGTTTTTCAAGATCGAAGCTACGTGTCGTTACAAGAATAGGCCATCACTTAAGACAGCACATATAACTTTAAGCCGCCTTATGGTAAAGACCCTTCTCCTGCACCTCAAGGCAATACTATCCTCCTTGTCCTATACCGTTGGGATTTTTCATGTCCTTATTGCTTCTTCTGTGTACAGTTCTTAATTTTCCTACCATTCGGAAGGGAAGAATGGTGTCATATTCATTATATTAAGTTTTAAACCTATGGCAGCTGTCTACACATATGATTAAAAGCATGCATCTCCGTGCAAAGATACCAAACAATGCCTTGAACCCAACTTAGTATAGGAAATCTAAAACAATTATTCAGTGATTATGATAACAATGATTTACTGAATACATTCTTTTGTGAACATCAATTAAATACTTTAGGTTGATATCTATGCCCAAATCATATTACATTTACCATTTAGGATGATACATTTTTAGACACAATATTGATTCTGATATTTACCTTAAACCTCCATACTTCAGTATAACCAATGTGGCAAATAATTGACTTGTTCAGACTTACATAACCGAATTTTGCAAACACTTGTAGCAGCTCGTTGTAACAGAGTGTATTTTGTATTGATGGTTGGCCACTCCTCATGCCACCATCTAATTTGTGTATTGATAATTTTATTTTTGACGGTGTAGTTTCTTTGTCCTGTTCTCGTCGTGTTGGATTGGGTTGTTGTCTTAATTGTACGTCTGTTGATTACTATCGTATTTTCTCAACCTCGGCCATGTTTGAAAGATGACAAAAATAGTTTTCCCTACTCCTAATCAGGCATCCCACATCCACTGCACGCAGATAGCGTGACAGCTTCGTCTTTGTGCATGTCAGAACCTTAAAATTGATGACATCATCATGCTCGAGCGCTAATCTTCTATCCCCTTGTTCGACTGTTCTATCATATAAGAACCTGGTCACCAAATGTTTAATGAAAATGGAGAAGCAAAACGCAGCAACTTTGACATTTTATGTTTTGAAATCCTATTCCACGTGACAACGTACGACACTTTTAAGTTCAGACCGCACATATACCATCTATACAATGGGTTTCCAGAGCTGTAGTTTCTACAATTTACTGAACATTGGCAAAAGCTGCAACAGAAAAGTAAATTCAAAATTCTACTCCCGGTCTTCGTAAGGAGCCCTTGTACCACGGAAATGCAAAGGTACCATTTCAGAACGCTTTCAATTTCTACTTCATGTCAGATCCCGCTACCTCAAACATTGCAGATTAATGCCTACCTCTAAAGCATATTAACAATAGGTCTAAATATTTATTGTCTTCTACTAATTTTTTGTTCACTGGCCCATATCTAAGTGTACGAGAAGAGCAGAGGGGACTCTGACGCTACCGCAATTTATGGAAAGCCAAATTTCGGGAAGAAATATCTCTAATATGCGGGGGAATAATACTGGTAATGTATACCCGCAATACCCTTATCAATTTATTTGTCTAAAGAAAAAACTAGCATGAAAATTCTATATTCAAATAAGCTCCAATATCTGAGATCTATTATTCGAGCACAGAAAGTTGTTCCTGCCCCCTCAATCCCCATAATTTGAAGTCTTCAGCTACGTCTTTGGTGTCACTATACCCGTTGCTGCAAAATGCTGCTTAACGATCAACAAGAAATGAAAGAGGAGGGTAAAGGATAGTGTACGTATAATTGATGTCTTAGTAATAAGGTTCTAACATTACAAAATGTCTCTAAGGAGTCTTGGGACATATTAAATACCTAGGTCAACTTTAAAATTGCTCCTCTGTGAAGTAGTCTACTTTCGACGCGAATCTTTCACTTTCACTGAATCCCAGAAACGAACAGCACAGAGTTACTGTAGTTTTATCAATATTTCTATCGATGAAATTTATGCTTTACTCTGAATTCGTATGAACTGTTTGTGTTTGAGCAGACAGCGACTTCAATTTTAAATGAGCACAAACATGCTAAAACTATAGCGAAACGAAATGTTGCTCTGGTGCGAAAATGGCGCGTTGAACTATACGATTGATGAGTTAATGTACAACTTCAGTCTGTAATGATCGTTTGTGTTAGTTACGTGAAAGCCACAGCGAAGTATACATCTTGTGCAAAACTTTACAGCCTCAATTTCTTTGGAAGAATACTTAATGCGAGCATAAAACACAGATCATCTAGCAATGGAATGAAATTCATTGCACCCTATGATACATTAAGTGCTGAACAGCCGTTAACACGGATCGAGATGTCGTAGTGAGCCTTTTTCTAGATTCAAATAGATCTTAGAATGAGGTGATTATGAAAGATCTTGTCTAATCGACAGCAACTCAACACTGAACTCAAAGACTGTACCAGCCTGATTTCTAAGTTAAGAACAAACTTCGATTCCTTTCATTTGAATAAACAGATTATGAACAGAGAGCTAAGTTCACAAATGTTATCACAAAAACATAAAGGGAAGTTCAGTCCAACTGCGCTTGGTAATTCGGTCAAAGCCTGTACACTTACTGAGAAATAAGTCTCCAATGTGTGGAGTTAAATCATAGCTTGGCGACAATGTGGACTCAAGAGCACGTGAAGTCTATTGATACCCACTTGTATCTGTGGAACTTGACGATCGTTCATGCATCAAATTTAAAGGCGAAGGTAGTTTTAAGGTGTCTTGAACAGATATGTATGACATCATTATTTTTCAACGGTAATTCTTAATCGAGGCTTACACAGACGGAAGGGAAGGCATCATTACGTAGGACACATAAGTTGTTGTATATTGCTGTTTTCCTAAAGGCACGACCAACTAGTCCCTGAACAATAATTAGGGACAATAATTTATCATATAAAGCTAGACTCAGAGACGGAAAGAATTTTGAAGCGTCAAACTTGGATTTACAGGAAACTGGCTTTCACATGATTATATTGGGCAAGTACGTACCTTTTGGGGAAGGGAGGAACATTGAACCTTCAGACAATACCAATGATTTGGAAAAATTCTCCATTAGCTAGGGAAAATATTGTATACAACATGTCATTGTCAAGCACGAAACAAGATAACTATGGTCGGTTGTCCGACTCGTATATGTCATGTGAATCGCTGCGCTAAATGGAAGCTAGATGAAAAAATTTCTCTCAGCCCTACTGATTTGGTAGCTTCGTGCATCCGTCTTCCCGTCGAGTTAACAGGTTATGCTATAACTTTGAAAGGGATGAAAATATTTAGGGATTTTTCCTGGTAGTGCTATAAAGGTTTGAATACAGCATTATGAAACTAATCGGCCATCATATATTTTTTGTAATGCAGTCTGTCAAAACAGTAGTTATTGATACCTTTTTAAACAATAAATCGATGTTAGAAATAGTCTCTCGAGATCAGCTAAAGGTAAAATGAATAGAAAGACTGAATAAAAACCTACGATTAAGTATTTAACGTGTGCCTAAATTAACGTTGTATAGGCCTACTTTGTGTAATGCAAATTCTCTAGTACTCTTTGACCTATTGATGTTTCCTGATACCTATAACGAAAAAATTAAAGTAAGAATTACATATACCTAGATCAGCTATATTGGGAAGCAGACATAAAGAGCATTAAATGCAAGGTCCATGTACCTGCCAAGATGGAAACTCGGTGCTCAACTTACGAAACCAATAAAGTATGGTCACACGTTTTTAAGTTACAAAAATCGAAAAATAGCACACAAGTGTGGTTATGCTAGCTATGCGCTTGGTATGATCAGCCCTCTCAATTTGCAAAGTTGTAACCTTGTGGACGAGGATGAAAAGCAATGAAAAGGACTTGAATGTTTGGGACGCACTAGCCTTGAGTACCTGCCATAATCTTGGTAAGGTATGGAACTCATTACTCTCGTGTGTAATTAAAGTTCGATTGCTCACTGCTACTGTAGAATCAGAATTGTCATATGGAAGTGAGACTTGAACATTCACAAATGCCCTCCAGAAACAGAAATGTGCTACATGCTCAGAATGGCACTGACTGTCTCCTGGAAACAAAGACATGCAAAAGAGGAACTGTTTCAAGATTTTCCCTCCTTGCCCAACAAAAGAGGATGAGTCGAAGAATGTGTCTTGCAGGGCACTGCAACAGGCATCCAGAGGAAATAGCACCACGCCTTGCATTCCAGCAACCAATAAAGGGACAACCAAACAGAGGCAGAACTGCTGTCAGCTGCCCGGACAATCTGAAAGCGGACTGAAACCTATCTGAGGTGACTGAAATCAAATCTCCAATGGAGGATCGCAAGTCGTGGAGGAAACTTATAGAATTGGTTCAAGCTCGGCGGAGATAGATAAATGGACAAAGATTCCTCATAATGGTGACCATTGCTGACCAACATCAAAATAAGCAAAGATCGTAGCAGCTGTTAATCGCCTTTCCTAGCCGTGTTTTCATTCCGATTGATAGAGACGTATCGAGACTTTGACACCACTTGTCTGTCGTTGAATGTAAGAAATCTCTGTAAAGCGAGAGGGCCAGCTTTTTATAGTTAATTGGAGATGCTATGCTACCTCAAGGCATTCCCCTATCCACACATTGCTTTGTTGGAATATGATAAAGATAAGAACTCTAAAAGGGGCTCATTAAGCGTTTAAGGGTGAGCTCTTTAATTATAGGTTTCTAAGTCAGTTCATACGTTTGGTTCATTAAAGAAGAGCAATTAGTTTAATGATGCATAATATAACTTTCGAAATTTGTCTTTTCCTCTTTAAATTTCCTCTTTTTGTGATGATGTTACGTCACGACATGGCTCAATAGAGTCGTATATAGATAAAGATGGGAAATCCGTTTCATTATGCACCCTTATATCAGGTGCATCTTTATATCTTCAACAACACGTTGAATACAACTTTCAACTCTTTAACATTATATCTATGCTAGCCTTTATTTGTGTAGAGTATCTAAGACGGGACATCTAAGACATCTAAGTAATTTCATCTCATCATTTATTCTATTACTTCAATAGAATATCTAGTTTTCAAGTCATTTGGACACGTTATGTCCCTAGAATGGAGACGGGATGTCCCTAGAATGGAGACGGGATGTCTCAAGAATGGACACGTGATGTCCCTAGAATGGACACGGGATGTCCCTAAAATGGACACGGGATGTCCCTAGAATGGACACGGGATGTCCCTAGAATGGACTCCGGATGTTCCTAGAATGGACACGGGATGTCCCTAGAATGGACACGGAATGTCCCTAGAATGGAGACGGGATGTCTCAAGAATGGACACGTGATGTCCCTAGAATGGACACGGGATGTCCCCAGAACGGTCACGGAATGTCCCTAGAATGGACACGGGATGTTCCTAAAATGGACACGGGATGTCCCTAGAATGGACACGGGATGTCCCTAGAATGGACACGGGAAGTCCCTAGAACTTTAGAGATGATAGTAGATGGGTTTACTTCAACAAACTCCATTGTGTGTCAGCCAACACCGTATCCCCTCCTTGCAATATTTGGTATGACTGAGTTTTGATAGCATTAAATATAGGATTGGTAACACTGCTTAAATTTCAATCGATGAGAAGTTTTTGGCCAATGAATGGCAGCGGCAATTGGACACACCCACAATCAGAAAATAAAAAAATAACAATGAGAATCAATCTTCTTTAAATTCTTAATATAGACAGCTCGCGTCAGCAAGAGTTATCCGATTTCAACTAATATATAATTAGTTATAATTAAGACAATATTAGGCAAGGAAAGTTGCCGTGAGACTTATCAACCCTAATTTAGAAAGTCAAAATAAGAGATGCTTTGTGATCTCATAGATAATGTTCCTTAATTTGTAAATTGCAGACTGTTCACTCTGTTAAAGTCATGAAACTGGCATGTTGGAGACGTATCTATAGTAACTTCTTACTATTCGAATAAACAAATGCCCTTTCATAAGCATAATCTTAGATGTTTAATAATTACATCTTTGCTGTTATTAAGTTCCCAATTTTATATGATATGAATCATACATGACACTAATGTTTTAGCACCGAAGTACCCGTTTGCTCTAATTTTCCAACGAAGGAGACATAGAGACGGAGAAAGAACAAACAGGCTGTGAATGATAGTAACAGTTTTAGCCAGTATCCCAATTGTGATAAATGGAGAATCAGATTTAGATCAACATGAACCTAATCAAGTGAAAATTGAAAATGTAAATTGATAGACAAAACATCCATATAGTATTTCCACGCAAGTGCAATAGTATTTTATATCAATGTAAGTTATTAAGTCCCCTTTAAAGCCATTATAGAGAGGCCAACATCAAATTCAGGCATTTTTACAATCAGCCCAGCTTTATTTAGCACCAGTTGGTAGTTCTTCTATGACACTGAGGGACATAGCTGTTGTGTGGAAAATTGGAGAGTTTCCATTTCCAAAAGGCAGCTCTGTATGTTCAGGTTCGGTGGGCTTTCACGTCTTTGAGGAAACTTTTCATAGACTTGAGGCGTCTCTTTAGAGGTTAGAGCTAAGTAGCGGATGTCTCTCGCCTGTAGTTTGGCAATGGTGTTCTCTACGACTTGCCACACTGCATAGAATCTATGGTGGTGTTTTATTTGATATAATGTATTCTTATATGCTTTTATCTTTCAAAACTACCGTGTGCTGGCACATTATGCAAAACATCGCACTTAAAAAATGGCACTATTTAGTTTCCTTAAATTAACACATTCTATTCCGTGTACTACTAGCCAACCTAATTTCTCAGTTTTAATTCTCAGAAAGATTTGGAAAGATTGGCAGAAATTAGTCAGCTGTTTTATAGAAAGAATAATTTTTGCTGTCAAGAACTTTCAGCGATCTCTAAGGATGTCATCAAACTAATTTAGCTAAATACGTCATTGAGATTTTACGAAACATGTTAGGGACTTAAATCAACTTTCACATTTTGGAATTTATATAAAAAATGTTTGAAAGCTTTTGATAAGATTTGTAGACAAGATGTTTAAAAAAAGAAAAGGCAAGCTGTGATACAAGTTAAGATCTTAAGTGCAATTTATAGCAACGACATTTCAATACTCATTACCTGATATTTCACTTAAAAGTGGATTGTAGTGGAAACGATCCATTTCCACAAAGTCACTATCGGGTGTTCTTTCTTCTTTTAGTCTGAAGAACCTTTTGACTCGCCAGTAGATAATTGGAACGTCATTTGTGCAGTCAATGTTATTCTATTTGGTTTACCCTCTTCTTATTTGAATCTATTTAATAAATTGTTATTTGAGCAAAGTTAACAGTATTTTTACCAACTTCTGCAGATTTATACCAGCATTACTTAAACCAACCATTTGGTATAATTTGGCAAGGCGATGTTATGTTACGGAGTGTTTGATAGCTGGATTACGACACAAATGTGTTTAGAAATTGACATCTATAAAGGAACCTAGGTGCAAAGTCATCACTGTACTACTCTATCGGTGTAGTCATTACATTTGTAAGCCCTCTAGATCATGGTAGCTGCTCTCAGACTATCAATTTTTACATAAGAGGGATTTGTTGGCTTGTATTTGACAACATAAGCAAACATTAAACCATATCAGGATATCTAAAATAAAGTAGTGTAACATCAAAAAAGACATTTCAAAGTTCAAAGGAATGCATTATTCAAGCTGAGAATGGGGTCAGAGAGTGCCATTGAAATGAAACAGGATCTGTGTATGTGTTTTATTGATTATACCAAGGCGTTCGACAACGTTAAGCATGGAAAGATGCTGAAGATCTTAGTGAAGTCAAACTCAATGGAAGTAATCTCAGAATCATCAGATATCTATATTGAAACCAAGCAGAAGGAATCAGAGTGGGCAATTATTTGGGTACGTTTGTTAAAATCAAAAAAGGAGTATGGCAAGGATGTGTTCTTTCCCTAGATCTTTTCAATTCATGCAGCGATTGAATCCTGAGGGACCTAGAGGAGCTATCAGGAGTGGTGATAGGCGGAGTAAAAGTTAGCAGTTTACAGCATGCAGATGATACCGTCTTTATTGCATCATTAAATTTTAACTTGTGCTGAAAGTGAGAAGAAAGGACTGCACATCAATTGAAAAAAAGCTGAATGTGTCGTTGTTACAAGAAAGAAAATTGTTCCTGTCTGCAACGCCACAATTTATTGTAACAGTCGGATGGAAGTGAATAGATTGAACTATCTGGGAAACTGGATTACATCGGATGGAAGGTGCGATAGTGAGATCAAGACGAGAGTAACTATTGCAGAAGAGGTTCTCTCCAGAAATGAGAAACCTTCTTTGTAACCTAAAGATCACCTAACCACAAGACTCTCCAATAAAAAGAAAGCCGAAGTTGCCATAGAAAGCACTAGAAAAGGATGAATTAAACAAAATAACAAGGTAAAGCTTGAGGGAATTTTGAATAAAGACCGTATGTGTTAAAAAGAGTGTCAAGTTGGAAACAAAAGCACAGTTTTGGGGACGTGTTTCAATAAATTTGTGTTGTATTGATATTGGAGAATCATTTATAATGTTGTTTTAACAGTAAAATTGTAATTTTGCATCAAAAACATAAAAATAGCTTTTCTTAACTCAATGAATCATCAAATGTCTCCTTTATTGAAAGATTCCCCAATGGCATGGAAGCAAAGGCGGAATCATTTCTGTTCTCAAGATAGGTGAACATGACGATCTAACAATCTTTCCAAATCGTTACATGCCGTAACTTCCAGAGTCTGTGAGAAGATTGAGCAGTTAAGAGCAAATCTCAAACCGACAAAACTGGATGCTTTCACATCACAGCGGAAAATAGAAAGTTTACTCTACAGAGACACTAAAAATCAAGAGATCAAAAGAAACTTGCAACTGTTTTAATTGCTTGACCTTCTATAAAGCCTTTGAAACATCAGCGATAGAGTATTATTGCAAATATTATCAAACTTTTCGAGAGCAAAATCAACCATCAATGTTCAATAATTATTTGTAAGGCCGTACACAGTCTTTGCATATCAGCTCTTATTTGTTAGATCTTGCTCCAATCATCTATGGAATACCACAGGGTACATTGGTTTTAGCCTTATTATTCTGTATTTACGTAAACGATCCGCCTGTAATAACCCAAACCTGGAGCGTCAAGTTCTATATCGACGACACAAACGTGTACCTTCCGTTTCGTCTATCCAATGCAGTCACAGCAGTTATGAGTTCAGAAGAAGACCTGCAGAGAATCGGAGCATGTCACTATGGAAATCAACTTAGAGTGACCCAAAAAACACACAAAGCTCTTGCTGCCACGAATGAGGCATATGTTAAGTCGACAATCCACTCAACTCTCCTTGAACGTCTTGGGAAAATCCCTTGAAACTGTTGCCTCTGGTAGAGATCAAGGTATTACCTTAGATTCTTCTTGAACATAGGAAGCTCATATCTCCAGACTATATCCTTTCTTCCAAGTTTTGCTAGATAAATCGATGTACATAATCCTAACTGCAGTTTTTAATAAGATGCGATATTGTGCATCGGTGTTGTCGATCACACCTTCCTTGAACAAACAGAAGCTGCAGTTGGTACAGAACATCGTTTGCAAAATAATCAAGAAAACAAAAAGAGCCGATCATTTTAAATCAATGCTTCGATGACTCTACAAGCTGCCTGTGAAAAAAGTGCTACATATCAGAGGTTCCCAGATGGCATATCGGTGCGTCGATAATCTCGCCCCAGCTAACTTTTGTAACTGGTTTTGCTGCCAAATCTTCAAACCAACCCTTTCCAAACACCTTTTTATAGAACAGTGGTAGAGTAAATGAACGTAACGTACAGAGCAACTAAGATCCCAAACAAAGCGGACCGAAGTAACGTAATTATTCAAATTACCACATCTTCCTTAAATGAGCGTATCCCACCCCCCTTAATAAAGTCATTCCTCTTGGATCAAGTATTTGTAATAACCTCACTCTCTCGATTTAGAGAATTCTAACAAAATGGTGGAGAGCAATGCTAATAATATTGTACCATAGATGCGCCCTCTCTTTCGTAGTACGTTTGTGTAGCACGTTAATGAGTGATAGACTGATAAGACATTGATTGAATCATTATTTTCTCTTTTCACATTTTTCCTCGTAGTATATCGAGTAAAGTGTTTCCTCAAAGTATTGGTAATAAATGAACCCCTAAATAACGGAACTTAATAAGCACACTGCGTGGTGAATCAATAGGTCACAACATTACAAATAAGTTCAAATGGATAGATTCTCAATTTCCTTATTTTTCGGATTTCAGGTAGGAATCCGATTTAACACCAACATTCACTTCACATCGTCTCTAGTAAAATTATGGCCCGTATGCATCTGCGAGGCACGTCATACATTTACTCTTCTTTAGTTGAACAAATGTCGTTGGCGTTGAATCGATATTGAGCAACCATCGCTGGTAGAAATGTTCACTCCTGTCATGGACACAATATTATCTGTCATAATTGTCCTTTTGTTCCGATAGCCGATCGACGTAGATGGAACAAGCAGAAGTGTTAACACAACAAAGACTACTACATGTGACTTCACAGAGTTTGTTAGCAAGATAAGAACTAACGTGCTGTTAAAGCTGATAAGTAAATGAGCAAATTGTTCGTAAACTGAACAGAGATAAGACAGACCCTTTACATCACTTTATCACGCTCACAGCTGAATTAAATTCAAGGTGACGCCTTTTTCTAGAGGTTGTAAAGTTAATTTCATGTCAATGGCTCCTATCAGCGTATATCTTTAGGTTATTCGGGCTTAAGGTAAAACAAGACTAGCAAATCTTAACTTTTATAGGTGGAACTCCAGTATTTTATCAAAGAAATTTTTGATGTTAAAATACTTAAATTTAAATATTTCAAGCTACTTTCAGATGACGTTTAAACTGCCGCTCAAAGGTGCTTTCACTGAGCTCTTCCTGACCAACCACTAACTTGATAAAAATAAAAGTTTGAAATCTGCAATACCTGCATTTACCTAGTATTCTGTTATTTACAATCTCTAACGTATTGGCATTTACAATGTTGTCGCCCGAAAATGGTCAGCAGGGACATCAATATTACTTGACTTCACTTACTTGACTTAGACTCATGGCGAACAGTAGTCTGTCTGTTCGATCAGTGATTGCACGCCGTACTGGTCTGTCAGTCATAGCAGTCTCCAGTCTCCATCAAGATCTGTGCCCTTTTTAAGTAAGTCGATGTACGGTAAGCACTAGTCTTCCCCGTTTCTTCTGACCGTACTTAGGGGCCCAAAGTACTAGTTTGAATACTAGCTCATCCTGACTTCTCACGTTGTTACCGGCAACCTTTAGCTTTCGTCTCCTGATCTTAAATCGGAGGTTTTCGGGAGGTTACCGTAAAGTTGTTTATTGATGAGGAATTGATTCCAGTGGATAGCTAGTGCTGTTCTGAACATCCTAGTATAGCAGCCATCGAGTTGATTACAGAGTTGTTTGGTTAGGGTCAACGTTTCACATGCATAGAGCAACACGGATTCTACAGTGGAGCCTAGCAGGCTTACTTTTAAATCTCTGGATTGGTCAGATTTCCAGATCTTTGTTAGCTTATTGTATGCCTTCTAACAAGCCGCTTTATTGAGATTACAAAATGAGTAAAAGCTGTAGAAGAGAGTAATATAAAAAAAAGGAAAGCAAAAATGGAGAGGGGGTGTACGGGGGCAGAAAGTAAGAAGCAAGGAAGCAAACAAACACCGAAAATGATTAAAATAATTCCACGCATGAGTACGATGAAAACACTAAAATTCATGTTTTGCTGAAACTAGCTATTTACAAGTCTCCTCTTAATCTCTTATGGAATAACTGCCTCTATATGGTACGAACACTTACGTGTTGCAAATGCAAAACAAACTGCGCTGAAGTCATTTATTGATATAGCTTCTATCCATATACCGCAGTAAAGTAAGTCATAAACTGTGTATAGGTAAAAACTTTATGTGGTGTATAAAGTGCTGCTGTACCGACTTGTAGGGAATTATTGTCTTAGGAGTTGCAGAATGTGAGAAAAGATTTGCATTAAAATGTGCCTGGAGGAGATATCAGCTTGTCACTTCAAGGATTATCTTTGATTAAACTGCAAAGAGGTTTGAAATGATGCCACAGTAAGTGAACATTGGCATGATCGTGTAGCAATAAAGATGCCTAGCCACCTCTACGCTTAGATGCTGACTAATTTTTTGCAATAAGCCGGTACCATCTGAGTATTGAACAATACCTGAGTGATGTACTTCATCAACTATATAATTGAAGATAACAATGAATAGTAATTGTCCGAGGATAGATACCTGCGGTACACCAGAAAACAGAACAGTTATTAGTGCTTTTCTAATGAACAGATAACCGTCGAACCACTGTTGATCCCGTGCTTCAATTCCACAGTGAGAAAGCTTTTAAATAAGCTTGGGATGCTCTATAGTGTCAGAAGCCTTACTAGGGTCCGTAAAAGTACTAATCTAATCTACTAATTCCCATTGTCCACGTTTTTGCGGATATCATCAATCAAATATATGAAATTAAGATCTAGTAACAGCAAAATATGGAGTTCATGGGATACAATATAAGAAAGGCTTTTTGCTGTATCAGCCTATTGATAATATTGTCATCTGAAACTGTTACAGTAGGTCAATATCATGCTCGGTCTGTTCAGTTTCAATTTCAATTTCATTTTCAATGATTTAAAGACTCTGTTGAAAACTATGACGTCAAAGCCAATATAAAGGAAGTTGGCAAGGATAAAGCACCCTACCACATTCTTCTACAGAGTGAAAAGTGATAATTCAGAAAATTATTGAGACTGTACGTTTTGGAAAGAGATCTTTGTTTGCTACATTTTTGTAAAATGTTCTTTCTGCTACCTGTTTAAGGTCACTGAGTATGCTGCTAAGCTGTAGTAAAAAAAGGAATCATTCCACAAGGGGTCTAGTAAATGCAAGACAACCATGGAGGAATAATGGGGAATGGAAAGAGTATTGGAAATAAATAAATAAACTGCAATCGTAGAGGTTGAGATACTTTCAGTACTCCCATTCCAACTACATATATGATAAAGCACATTTCTGTATACAAGTTCAGGGATTTGGTTTCTCTTGAGAAAGCAATTCATTCTTACATTTGTTCCTTCCAGTTCCTCAGGAACCCACCCCTGTTGCATCTCATTGAGAAATAAATGCATTAGAAGTTGCTATGCTGAGGTAATGTACATTAATTTTCAATGGGGCTGAGTTGACCTTCCCTAAATATCACACAGTAGTGGCATAGTGGTAAAGTGTCAGATTCGTGAGTTCAAACCGACCCTGAGCTTGCCTGCCACGATCCCGGAGGTTCTGTGCTCTGTCATCTGCTCTCGTAAAGTGGGAAACTATGTTTCGAGAGATAGGACAGAGGGGGTACTGCATACATGAATAGCAAGAATAGCAAGCATTAAATAGCATGAAAAGTAAGCATAAAATGTAAGCGTGAATAGATTGCCATCCGATAAGGAACAGTAACCCGTTCCTAGTAGTGGCTTTGGTCTTCTTGATCAGGGTGAATACAATAAAAAAAATTATGCGTCCTAATCAGTTAACCGTATATGAAATGATGGCTGTAAAGACGTGGCAGCATTGTATCTTGCATCTATAATTACTTCACCACTCCATGGGTGGTGAGGACTCTTCAGTGGAGACAAACATGAGGGTGGGATACAAACGTATATAAAAATTTATAACCAGGGGTGGTTGGAAGGGTTAGAAGAAATATAGATGGAATAGTAATCCTAACTTGCCTTTTCCAGAACAATTTACCAAGAAGTATTCCAAAGCAATTTGGTTGCACCAGTCCACATGTCTTTAATATTTGATCTTATTATTTACAGAAACAGAAATTTTCAAATCATTATCCTGACTGATATTTACAAAAATGCAAAATACAAGGAGGATTGCAAAAATAAGTGTGTACATATGACTTGCAAATATCTTGTTTGTCGGAGATGACTGGCTTATTCGATGCCTAAAATAGCACATTTAGTCATTGTTGCTGCAGCATCTCCACTAACTTCTATATACATGGCAAAAGAAAAGCAAAAACACATTGTCAAACAGGATATCAAGGGCATTAATGTGAGTTTTAAAAAATGTATATGTATGCTTTTAGATTTGGTTTTTTTATAGCCCCTCTACCCTTTCTGGTTTCCAAGGCTTTAGATATTGTCAATAGTATCAGAAGCAATACATGGAAAGTTATGGTAATCGTGTATTGCATATTAACATAGTAGGTATGTTTGGTACGTTAGGTATGCTTTTTAACTCCAATTAAATTTAGGATAGGAGAGCGCCCCTTCACTGCTATCTTTCTGTGACGTAGTTATAAAGATTATTGAAGGCTATCACAAACACTCTTGTGAAGCGTCAGTTGATAGTACGTTTATAAGCCAGTTAATCGATAATTAATGGTATATACGATAGTGCAAAATACAGGAGTTGTGTGACCTTGATAATCTAACGAGGGATATTTTTTAAGGTTTGTGTAGAAAGTGTTGATAGGTTGAAGTTTAACCTTGGCACCGTGAATTATGTAACTAGTGGTGCCGATTGTCCTGATTTCATTTGGGCTCCGTTAATTTCATAGTCGATCCGCAGACGTACTTTTCTTCAGATACAAAATCCGGAATGAGTGCACTATCTAATTCTGCAGTTACTTATGAAGCGATGATTACATAAATATAAAGTGAACAATGGAAGGTATTATTTTCTCTTAAAGAGTTATTCTGATGCAAAAGTTCATTTTTTAACTAATGTGTAACATAGCAATAAAATGGAGTGCTTTTATGAGTAGTAGGGTGAGAAGCATCATACATACGTTTTCAAGTTTCCACTGATTACTTGTGGAACACTTGACTCTCCAAACCTTCCTCGCTTTGATAACAGTTACGTTTTGCAAAGTGCTTGTAGTTTCTGTTTTTTACTATAGGAACATATGTGATGACTTTGAAGTTTCACGACGCTGAGATCTATGCAGAGGGAAAGTGATGATGTCACAAATCAAAAGTAAGATTGAAAATAGTAAGATTTGATTTCAGATTTTTAAAGGCAACCCTGGAATAGGCAGTTTTCCAAAATACTAGACCGGTAGTGCATATAGTGTTTAAACTAAAAGCGTTTGAATTTTAAATATCTCTGGTCAAAGCACTGTTAATATTCCTTGGATCTTTCCGTTAGGAACCAGCATTAAAGAAATAGGGTTTTGTTATAGAAAAGTTTTAAGGCTTTAAAAGGTGATATCTCGGTGTTGGGAAAGGTTAACACTTTCAATTTTTACCACTGACGTACTTAATAATGGGGCAACATGAAAGTTGGTCTTTTTTTCCAGAACTCAAATATTTTCAAAACCGTAACGTCACGCTTTCCTTCTGCATCTCGTGTTATTTCATAGGCCAGGGCAGTTATTGGTTGGTTCATGTATAACTCCCTTAAAAAAGAATAAATAATTCTTTATATTCAACTTCTGCTTATGTTGTGTACAAGTTGCGTAACGTTTTCAGATAATTTTTGTTTGAAAGGGTACTACAAATAGCTTAACGCATTTGAAGGAGGCAATGTTGCTTTACTCCCTACGACAACTCTTCTTACTTTTGTAAGGCGAGTGTCACAAAGAGAAGCTGCACATGGGCCGCACACTTATAGTAAAGGAATTTTCTGCTCAGTTAGAAGTCTTTAGATTACAGCTTCCTTTATGATTAGAAAATAATATCATTCGCAGGAGCATTAGTGTGCATTTGCATTCATTTTCTCAAACATTTATTCCATACTAATGCAAAGGGAATACGAAATGCAAACTAGATTCGTTCGGTAAAGAAGGGCGAACAATCTGCAAACATGACCATATTCAGCTCTCTTCATTCCACCTTTTGAACGCAGGTATATTTTATTTGCTTATATACGATCAGTAAACATTGCTAAGGGGTCTAGGTGGCAGGGGGGAGGAAGTAATTTGTAATGATTTGCAAGAAATAATATCTTTATTGAAAATAAAACAAATCATACGTAAATCTGTTTGAATGAGATCTTAGAGTCTGAAATACGGACATTTCTTGCTGCACATAAATAAGAAATTTCTAAACAACGATCAGTGAATATCATGGAACAAGTGTATAAGTTTACTTCAAACTCCCCCGTTCGGTTAAATGTAATTGATCCCCTGTACTACTAACATATTGATTTTTGGAAAACCTGCTTGATGCTCCAGTTTGACAAAACTTTGTAATTTCAGGTCCAATTCAAGAAAAGGCCTTCTCTTTATACTGTATTTGACATATATGTTGGGATCATGGACCTCCTCCAAAATATGTCTCTCTTAGGATGCCAACATCATAAGATACCAACATTTTTCATGCTCTAAAAACTCCCAAGCTTACACACACGGTATTAACGAGTCTTCAATCCCTCCTGGTTATATCATGACAATTTCCTTCGTTGATTTTCCATTGGGGAACGCTGTTTGGAGGTACATCTAGTGATCTTCTAGGTTAAGTTCGTTAGCAATTGTTTGAATGGTTCAGATTCCTGTACAGCGTGCAACTAGTAAAAACGTACAGATGTAATCTGTTTTTGGTTGTAGTGAAGCTTCCCACAACTGATTTCTTTTTAAAACAACGCTCAGACCCGTCTGCATTACTCTTGATTTTTTAAGTCCCATAATCCATTTGGAGCCAATGGAAGGTACCACCTTCCATCAATTCAACTAGAGTCCAAGTTTCTATTTTGCGAGAACAAATGTTGGTTACTTTTCATTGCCTTCTGCTATTCATGACGTGCTGCACATAAATGAACCTGGTAAACTTTCGTTTGTTTTGTAGACATGAAGTGATTCAATTCTTCCTCTCCTAGCCCTTGTACATAACTTATCGTAGGATGCGATATACGAGTTCACCATCTAAGACTAGGTTCTGCATTTCTCCTGGTGCAGTTTCAACTGATGCATCTACGTTTTTCTCGTTTCTCGTTTCTACTGTCACAAACGTCACCTTTGTGGTCTTTATCTGCAGTATCATCACCACCTTGAGCCGCCTTGGTCTAGTGGATAAGTTCCTTGCCTTCAAATCAAGAGGGTCAAGAGGGTCAAGGTTCAAACCCCGAAAGGTCCACTGGTGATGTCAGGAAGGGCATCAGGTCTATGCTCCAATAACAAGTCCCATATATATGGGCACCGTCTAACCCCATGAATGGGAAAAATAGACGTTAAAACGG